>JAVQJG010088553.1:0-30387 GCA_036024015.1 Craterocephalus amniculus | reverse complement strand
ATTTTTATTATATTTATTTATTATGATTTATTTTTATTGAATTTTTCCCTCTGGGATTAATAAAGTATTTTTTATTTCATTCATTTTTCATTTCATTTACACTTACATTTAGATATTCTTGATTTTTTATGATCTAGTGAATTTAATTAGTGAATAAATTATTAGTAGTATAAAACAGGAATATCACTTCCATAATTAAACATGACCTATATTTCTTTTTGCTTTTTCATTCCTAGTATTTGAATTAATTTGAGGCTAAGTATGAAAAAAAGTAACATTTATGAATGTTTGCATCTTTAATCTCTGAAGCATTTATTTATTTATTTCTAAAGATTAATTTATCGTTCTTTTTCCTTCTAGGTGGCGTTCCTCTTCTCCTCTTATGTGTGTCCATGTCCTCCTCCTCATCCTCTCCCACAGCTGCTCCTCCCACAGAGCCCAGTCCCAAACTGGAGTGTGCTCAGTCGGCTGTTCGGGCTCTGCTTTACCTCTCAGACACGCCCTCAAATCGCCTCTCGCTGCTCACCCAGGGCACTTTATCTGCTCTGGCCCCTCTAATTGCTCCGGAGTATCCCCAGTGTTTGAGGAGGGCGGCCTTGAAGACCCTCCATGAGCTGACCCGGGGCTGCGGCGTTGAATGTGCCAGGGAGGTTTCCCGCTCCGGAGTCCTGGCTCAGCTCGGCGTGATGGCGTCTGGCGACTCGGGGACTCCCTTTGAAGAGCTCGCACTCAAAACACTGTCCAACTTGTGCTCCCAGGGTTGCCTGCGACCTCTCGTGGGATCCCTCGGGGTCATTCAGAAATTTGTGGAGGAGGTTAAAAAGGACCCGCTGAAGTCAGGAGTCTTCCTCAAAGCTCTGTGCTTGTGCTGCAAAGAAGCGGTGAACCGGGCCAAAGTTAAGGACAGCGGCGGGCTGGAGGTGCTAACAGGTTTCTTGTCCGCCCATCAGAGCCACCCGCTTTCCCGGCTGGCCATTCTGGCTTGTGTTGACTTTGTTTTTGATGAATCCGCCATGGAGCAGTTGCAGGAGTTCGGGCTGGTCCCTCTTCTTGTTGCACAGTTAGTGAAGCTCACCGGAGAGGAGGAGCACGTAGCTGAGAAAATGGATGTGAGCTTCTCCACCTGCACGTCTTCCACGGAGCTTTTTCCCCCCTCAGGTTTAGATTCTTTTGACTTTCCCCCTCCTGAAGGTTACAAGAAGGAGGAGACGGGGAAGGAACAAGGTCTGTGTTCGTCAAGCTTTCTAAGTCTCAGGTATGAAAACTAAAACATGCAGATTTATTTTAAAAAACGCAATTTTTCCGGTGAATGATGCCATTTCTCTGATGCTGTCTCCAGGTCCTGGTTGCTCTCCGAAGGACTGATATCGTCTGAAGGAGACCTGCTGGATGCTTCCGGTGTTGATGGAGAATGGGGGAGTCTTCAGGTCCCATCATCATCATCGTCATCATCATCATCGCCTCAAACCTCCTCCCCAAACCCATATTCCAGCTTCTCTGTTAAAATCTCCACTTCAGCCAACTCCCCTGTCTCTGTCACTCCCAAAAAGGCGGCTCAGCAATCCCCTGTGTGCTCTTCATCTTCATCTTCATCATCCTGCAGCTCACTCACACCTCAGACTCTTTCCTCTCCGAATAAAACCACCCAAACGCCTCTCTCCCCATCCAAGTCCTCACAGAAAAGGAGAAGGGCTCTTTCAACAACCCCCCTAACTAAAGTCACTCTCGACACCCCTCCTTCCGTACCTCGGTCCACGGCGTACCATCATCCGTACCACCCCGAGCCCTGGACGCCCGAGTCTCCCATCCTGCTGCTGCTGTCACGTTTCTCCCACGCCAGCGACCCCAGCGCCGCCCTGGTCAGCTCAGGCGTCATGCCCGGCCTGCTGTACTACCTCACCCAGCACCAGGACCCCAGCAGCAGGTGCTTCCGCATGCTTTGCAGGCTGAGCTGCAACCCAAACTGTTTGCAGGCGCTGCTCCGGACCGGGTCGGTGGCGCTGATTCGCCACCATCTCTGCCAGAGAGGCGAGAGATCAGAGGGAGGCGAGAAGCGGACCGACCGGGTGAAAGGCAAAGTCAGACAGCTGGGTAAGATCTTCAGAAAAGCTTTTAGTAGTTTCTAAAAGTGGGGATTATTAATCTTGTTATGACTGTTATTTCTTATTATCTGTTGATTCATTAACGGTGTCAGATCTTTATACTTTTTTTGAATGATTATTATTTAATTTTATTATATCTTTGTAGGCACTGCCCTTCTGAATAATCTGCGTGTCCAGTGCGAGTCCGGGTTTGGCTCCGGTGTTCTCGCGCACGTGATGCTGACCGGCTCGGAGTCGGACAAGATGAACTGTGCGCTGTCTCTGCCCTTCATCAGCAGGTGAACATTGCATGTGTTTCTGAATATGATTGACTGATTTACTTGTTAAAGGGATACTTCTGAACTTTTGGCCCAAATATCCGCCTAATGTGAATATTTGTGGATGATTTCTGGGGTCAGAGTTTGATGCATGGCAGCGCTGCCCTGTTCAGAAACCAGACATTGTAGCTTTGTAGGAGCGGATCCGTCTCTCATTGGAGCATGTGACCTGCAGTGCTTTGCCTTGTGGCTCCCCCTCTATAAACACAGAGGGCTCTGCCTTCAGCTACTTTTACCTTAAAAGTTTGTCACTGCTGAACGATGTAAGAAGGGGAAAACTGTAATTTTGCAGCGGTGTCATGTGGCCTGTGAAGTTACAGTATTAGCCCCCAACTGGCTAAAAGTTACACAATATCCCTTTAAATGAAGTATTTGTTGCTTGCTCTTGCTATTCCTGCAGTCTCTTTGAGGAAATTTTCATCAGTTAAAAATATCTTAACCCTATAAAGCCAAATGTGTCATATTTGATACTTAAGTTTCTAATACATTTTGCATCACTATATGGTAAAAACTTTGCCCCAAACTCTGCAGAATACAATATGGACTTGTCTTCTGCCCCCTAATGCAGTGGTTCTCAAAGGATTTTCAGCAATGTACCCCCTGTGCAGTATTTTTCCAGCCAAGTACCCCCTAACCAGTGCGAAGCTTTCTGGTTTGGAACACAAGTAAACGGGACTGGACCCTCAGCACCTATTTGTTAAAAATTGTACTTAAAAAAAACCCTTTCAGTCATTTTAAATGGACAAACATGTTATCAGAAACATTGAATAAAAACTGAATCCTGAGAATAAAGTTACAGAAAGATTTCATTTATATCACAGGATTATCAGAAATTTTATAGAAAATAGTTTTGTGATTTTATTTTCTCAAGTACCCCTTGGAGTGTCCCAAAATACCCCCAGGGGTACGTGTACCCACCTTTAAGAAACAGTGCCCTAATGGATGCCATAAAGCAGAAGACTGCACTATATTAATTTTGACTTGTCACATGGAAATGAATGGTAGATTTTTTTAGCCCCCCCCCCAAAAAAATAATTTTATTTTCTTACACATTTTTTTAAAGGGCTAAATAAGTACTTAAGATTTAAAAAATTAGAGTTTTTTGCCACTTTTTCATGGGTTGGGCTTTAAAGGTTTAAAATGACCATTGTCTGTTTTTTTTTCTTCCTCCAACAGCAACAAATCCCTGTTAAAGAAGCTCCTCCTGGATAGCGGCGGGCTGCTCCTGGCTTTGCATCGCCTCAGCTGTGACGCCGATGATGAGGTGGATGAAGAGCACCCTACACAGTGTGAACAGTTACTAGCCGACCTGTTTAGTTCCCCACAGTCAGGCCCGACCTCTCAGCTACATTCGCTCTACTTCTCTCTCTTGATTGGCTGCCTATCTGCTCTGACAGCTACAGGTAAAACTGACTTCACCAATAGAAAAATGAACCCGTTCACATTTCCGTCTGTCCATAGCATTGACAAAGATTCCCCCCCTCCCCTGAAAAAGCCTCGGCTAGCTGACCTGTGTCCGTACGCCGTCTCAGACTTTGACCTGGTCTTGCTGCTGGATGATGGGACCCGAGTTCCAGCCAATAGGGAGGCTGTTGCTGGGGTGGAAGGGACAGATAGCGTCGGCTCTGAATATTTCAGGGCTCTGCTAAGAGGAGGGTTTGGAGAAGCTCAGAGCAATGCAGGAGAAGCCATTCATATCCAAGACGTTAGCGCCGGTATGCTGCTGCCGGTGCTGCATTACCTGCACGGATGTCGCCTCAGAAAGGGCGCCGGGACAGCAAAGGAGGGAGGGAGGGGAGGGCAGTGTCAGATTTTGGACACCGGGGCCTTTGATGTGTTGGGCGTCTGCAAAAATGAAGCAGAGAAACCTTCAGCGGGCGACTTGATTTTCCAGAAAAGCCCTTTAGGTGAGATGATGACCGGAGCGTGCAGGTTTTTGGTTTCTGAACTGCAGAAGGAGCTGGAGGACCTTTGCGTGGCCCGTCTCCTGTCCTGCTGCACCAAGGCTTCCAGCGAGGAAGACAGCGCTCCACCTAAAACGGACCAAGATCCCTGCGAGTCTGCTGAGAAGAGCCCGGCTGAGCTGGAGCTGACGGGACTGACGAAGAAACTGAGCAGCTCGCTGCAGGAAATGGAGACGAAGATAACTTCCGTTGTCGAAACGATAGAGAAAATGAACACAGGACTGAGCGCAGCTTTGGACAAAAACACCATCAAAAGAGTGAAATCAGTGTGTGCTTCAAAAGGCAAATCACCCGAGCCAGTGGAGTTGTCTTCAGGCCCAAAGGACTCGGTGAAAAACACAACACAAGTCGTAAAAGCAGCACCTCAGGGCTCTGGTTCTCCGTCAGAAACTGCTGTTGCAGCTGAGGCCCTGGCTGCTTTACTTCCTCAGCTGTACTGGTTTTCTCAGCGGTACAGCTACCCGGCGCTGGGTCGGGCCTGCCTGACCTTGCTGTTGGGCTGCCAGGACTGTCCTCAGCCATTTTTCTCCTCTTCCATTGCCGGGGATTGTCTTCGCAGACTTGCCAGAGAGGCAGACTGCATAGAAACTCTGAAGCAGGACCTGGTCCGGCTGGCCTCAGCAGCTCTGAGCTGAACACAGCGAGTGCATCTTTCAAAGACCAGTCCAAGCTGGGGCCAAGCTAATCAGCTTCTAGAGTTGCCAATGTTTTATTTTTCCAAAAACAGCATGATTGCCTGAACAACATGGATGAATTACTTCAGGGCTGAAGTGATGTTTTTTTTTTCTTCCCAGAATCTTGATGCTTACCTTTTGAGTTTGGATGTAATTGAAACCTGTCCCTTCATGGCATACTTGTGTTATGTTTTTGTCTCATTTGATTATTTTCTAATTACTTATATACTGTCATTTCATTTTTTAAAATTTTATTTGGATAACATTTGAGTGATAACAGTACTTTTGATAAATGTCATGTAGCTGGATTTATCAGGGTAGGTTTGTTTATTTTGTACATAGAAATGATATGGAATAGATATACAGAATATAAGTTTCTGCTGTCTGGTATACATTTATTTCACTAAATATAATGTTGGAACATCACTCTGCTTTCAGGGTTGTATATTCTTTTTCTTGTGTCTGTATTAAAAACAAATGAAGTGCCATTGAAGTCAAAACCGCCCAATGAACAGGAAAACCAGTTAAATATTGTTCTGGGTTCGCCGTCGGCTTCTCTGCCCGTTGCGGGCTGCACAGAGATGGAGATGAACTCTGGGTTTCTTTCACTGTGGAAGTACATCTAAAGAAATATTTAAAGCCACAAAAAAGAAACTAGAAGTCTGACAGTGTTTCTTTTTAGTGGTTTAAAGTGAGCAAACTGCGGGTGGCCGTATCGGCTACGCTGCTAATGGTTAGAAATGTTCCGACTTGAAACCAGAGCGGTTCCTTCTGAGATCTGATATACCTACTTTCAGTACTTTGCATTTTTGAGCTTCTCATGTTGCATTTTGATGTTACTGTGATATGGGATTACTACTATTGCTTGTTTAGTTTTCCAATTATCATAATTCCAGGATGACTGCAGTTGTTTACGAAACAGGAGGTCGGTGGTTCGATTCCTCTGACTACATGTTTAAGTGTCCTTAGTCAATACACTGAACGCGTTACCTCCTGATGTTCCTATTGGGTGTCATGTATGAATGTAACTAATAGCACAAATGCTTCAGTAATATTTCAAACTTTAAAAATGGGTCACGAGACCCTGCTGCTCCTGGAAAATTTCCCTCCAGGTTTGCATTTGATCATTTTGCTTTTACCACTTAAAGTTTTTTAATTACATGTGAAAGCGCTCATCTCAACACCAAATGCATGGAGACAAACATTCTGAGTATCGATCAAATCTTCATTCAGTTCAAAGTTTTTATTGTTGCTACTCTGCTAAGAAAGTACACTGAAGATCGGAGTTGAAGCTGGTCTCAGCTGAGAAAAACGACCGATTCTCTCAGTGATCGGAGCTCTCGAAGCCGTCGGGGAGGGCATTGGCGTGAGGGTTGTGGAACAGAGAATGGTTGCCATCACCCCACGGGAATTTCTGCAAGGAGTCACATCAATGTGTTATTATAAAGGCACTGCTCGTTAAAGTAGAATATGCTGAAAAAGATGTTTTATTCAGGCAGTTCAGCATAAAAGGTGAAACCAATACATTTCAGGGACTAAGTACAGATGCAAGAGTTTACTTTCAGAGGCCTGCCATTTTTTAAATTTAAATTCAATTTTTTATTGATTTTAAGCAATATTCAAATTTTCTGAGTTTTTTAATTAGAGGTTTTCATATATATATATATGCATTTAGTCTTTGAAGTTAAGTAACAGAAATGCAACACTTATTCAGGATATTTTATGTTTTCTGTGTAGTACCTTCTTTCTGTAGTAACTTAACTTCAAAGATTAAATGACACAAATAGTGTTTAAAACAATATGTTCCAGCTTTTATTTGTTTATATTTTGCTGATCAGCATTTGCAGCTTTATAAAACCTTAAATTAAAAAGCCCAGAAAATTTAAATATTGCTTGAGATCAATAAGAAATAGAATATAAATACAATGTCAGGCCTCTAAAAGTAAACTCTTGGATCTCTGCTTAGTACAGAAAATGTATTGTTTTCACCTTTTATGCCAAATTGCCTGAATAAAACAACTTTTCTAGCATATTCTAATTTTCCGAGTAGTTCCTGTATGTTGTCAAGACAATAATTTGGAGTTGCTCACCTTGGTACGGATACGCAGGTGAGAATATGGCACAAACTCTGGCTGTTCGTGTGAGTGCGCCTGCATTTTCATGTAAGCATTAGTCATGCAGACGGCAACGCCAGGAAAAGCCAGAACGATGGTCAGTATCTTCCAGGTCCTCGCTGTTGAAAAAACAACAAATAGCAGTACCTGACTACAACAAGGAACCTGATTCCTGATTATCTGCCAGAGGTACGGCTACGCAGGCCGACTGCCACTTCTGTTAATATTTAACAGAAAAATCAGACTCTGGCTTTTAGTGGTTCTTTAATGTGGAGGCTTCGAAATAATCTGTCTGTACTTGGTTGAAAAAGGTCAGAAAAGACGCTCTCACCTCCTCCCTCATGGCTCGCATCTGACGCTGCAGCAAGCACCCGACGGGCGGCCAAGGTGGCTGGAGAAAAAAACATCTGCAGGACAGGGGTATGACTGAGAAAGTTTAAGGTTGTTGGCATGAACAGCTTTTACAAATAAACACCTGCTGAATATAATGAGATAAGGTAATGCTTTCATGTCAGTGAGTCTTTGTGAGCTCAGGTTTCGGTCACAAACATATAGATGGCAAATTAATAATGCCAGAGCAGAAAAAGATTAATTTTAAAGTAGTTTGCTCACTTTTGATTCAACATCTGTCCTTCTAGAAAGCAAACTGTCTAAAATAAACAGCTAGGATTGAAGCAGGGCCTGCTAGTGTTACAGTGTGGTCAGAGAGATATTAGCTCTGTACCAGAGAGGAGATGGTAAAAAATCTGTCACAAACTTACTTTTTCAGGCAGATGGTGATCAGTGAACTTTATTCCTGGTTATTGTCTTCTTATATTTTCCACAAATCTTCCTACCCGTGTGTTTGTCCTTCAGTCCGTCCTGAGTTGAACTCACCCTGTCAGACTCCTCCCCATTTCAATCTGTCACCGGGCCAAGAAACTTAGTTTATATTTGGGCAAGTGCATAGGCGGGCTGATCCACGAGAGCAGGGATGAGGGAGGAAGTGCTGAGGAGGACAGTCAGGTTGGATTATATAGCAGATAAATAAGGGGGAAATTCACATGAATTCACATTTATTTACAGTTTTAAACAGGTTAAGTAATTCTTAGCTTCCCATAGAGAATAAATGAAAACGATTTTAGCCATTTTCGTTGGAAAACATGTAAATGACAATAAATAATTTCTTTTTCTAAGAACAAAGTTTCTTGTTTTATGTCGACATGGTCAAGATGACTTGCGGAAGTTCAATGTGAGCAACAGGATGAGGAAGAACAGGGATTAAATGACTTTGTTTGAATTTTTCAGAAACTCATAAACTACTACGATTTTCATACACAACCATCTCAATGTTGTCTGGAACAGAATGTCTTGTTGATGTCAAAGATCAGGATACTGGGCAGACTGGTTAGAGATCATAGAAAGGCAGCAGGAAGTCAAAAAGCACTGGTTCAACTTTTAGATTTCGTGTTTTATGGCATTTTCATAATCATATTTAACATAATATCTGAGTTTTTATAGTCACATGTATTTGACTTTCATAGATGTACATAGATTTCATGGTACTTGTATAATTTATAAGTTGATTGATTGACTGGTCCCAACCAGGGAACCAATCAACCTGAGGCAACAATTCACACAGACTCACCAACAGAAGAAGGAAAAATGTTTCCTGGTCTGATGAGTCTCTATTTCAGCTCCACATTCAGATGCTATAGGCTCAGATTCTGCTGGAAACAACATGAAAGCATGAATCCATCCTGCATGGATCCATGGTTTTGGGCAGGCTGCTGCTGGTGTAATGGTGTAGTGGGTATTTTTTTTGCCACTTTGGACCGAATATGTACCAGCATGTTCTGGTTTAACCTGCACAGCTTACCTGAATATTGCTGCTGACCATGTCCATCCCTTTCTGAGCACAGTGAAGCATCCTCTGATGCTACTTCCAGCAGGATGATGCTTCATGTCACGAAGCTCAGATCAATCAGTTTACTGTACTCCAATGAGTCCCAATAGAGCTGTGGTTACCAGCATTGGGTCCCGGACCCCCTTGGGGAGTCCCAGGCATCAACCATTCAAAGCCATTGTGATTAATGTCCACATATTGTACCTATTGTAAGGGGAAAAAAATAAGTTAAGTGTTGTTATGTAATTTTGGCTTCATGGAAGGACTGGACTCAGCCAGAATACATTATTTATGGCGAGAATCTCTTTAATGAAAGCATAAAACCATCTCGTGGGAGATTCCTTTTATGGATGTGCAGCAACTTTGTGTCAACATGGAGCAAAATCTCAGAGGAAAGGGGTTCAGTCTGATACTAGCAAGGTGGGCCTAATAAAATATTGTGAGTGGAATTTTCTTTTTGTATTTGAAAAATGGAAAAATGGATAAAATTCCAGGACCACAGCCTTGTTATGCATTGAAATTCACTTGTTTGGAAGAAACTCGAAGACTACTCAGCAACAGGGAGATAGAAATCTGGTTAACCATGTTATGTGTAAATACTCTGCCTCTGGGTTGTGTGGCAGGAAGCGCTGAAACAAAGATGAAGCAAACTGTCCACCAGATGGGGTAATGTCACTGTGAGTACATTTAGTGTACTCTGAAACTTTTCTTTAGACACTCACAGTAGATTTGACTCCGCACAGTGGCTCCTTGTCCTGCTGCAGTTTTTTTTTTAAAACATTATGGCTTATGTTTGGATTTTGGTAGATTTGTCTGCTCAAAGCTGAGACCAAACTTAGCATGACAAAAAAGTTATTTTTTTTTAGCTGTTTTCATGATTTTTAAACTCACAAAAATATACTTGTGTGACTTGAGTTATTCTCTGGGTTCTGCCCGTCTTGAGTGTCAGTTTTCACACGGGGTTTGTCATCTCCGTCTGGACAGCCTGAAGCTGCCGTGCAGACGGTGCACAGAGCCAGCAGTGATGTCAGTCAGTCATGCAAGCAGCCTGTCCAAACATCTGGCTCCTGTGTTTTTGTGGGCAGAGGTGAACACTATCTCTGTTTGAGGACTTGATGCACTCACAGATGCACAGATGTTTGCACGCACTGCTGGATCTCAAGAAACCTAAATTCAAATAAATAAGTTATTTAACTTTTATTCTTGTGTATTAGACTTATGTTAGAAGTTGCATGCAAATATATAGATTTTAATTAGATGTATGGAATAGATTTGTCTTCTAATTCACTTATGCTGCAACAATGTAATATTTGACTTTAAGGATGGCAACTCTAATTAACACTTTGATCCTGGATGAAAAACAGCTGGACCAATTCAACTTTTATTACAAACACAACTTTTATTCTTCATATAATAAATCATGAGTTGATAGATCATTTATCTTTTCCTTCGGTCTGTCGCAGCTACAAAATGAACTTTTAGAGCACAACCATGTGGGTATTCTCGTTATGTCTGAGAGCTTTTTAATTGCAAGATGATTGACATCTTTGCAGAGAATGAACTGATTCAACAGGTCGTCAGTTTTTCACACAAGTGGGAGGGAAGCTTATGCTTACACAGCAGCAGAGGAAACACTGCAGACTCCAAACAGCAAAGTGCACACGACTGACAGATAGCGTTATGTGCAAATATGCATGAGTAAACTCTACTTAAACGTAATCTTCCCACTTTAAAATAATAGAATAAAATCATCTTCCAATTTGAGTAAATTGTTTTGTAAATTGAAAACATTTGCAAACAAAATTGAGGTACTTTTAACCTTCACAACATCCCTTCACACCTGCGTAGTCTGTGCATTTTTCATGCCAGGTGGAAGACAGCTGGTGATTGTGTGCGATGCAGTAAGTGTGTGTGATGTTGGCCGGAGGCGACAGCCGTCTGAGAAGCCCAGACCTGTCTCGCCCTCATAAAGCTGAAACTTTCTTTATTTGTAGCCACTTCAGAGTGGCTCACATCTTAGCTGTTTATTGAATCTACGTCATGGCAACCATTTTTTGTTTGTTATGCAAAGACGTTATAAGCAGAGAATCCAAACCAGGCTGAGAAATAATACAAATAATGAATAGCTATAACTTCAATCATAATTTAAGCCGGGTAAATCATTTTTTATGGCATGAAATAAGTTCAAAGTAAAGACTTGAACAGCAGAAAACTGGAAGAGAGAGAAGCTGAAACAAAAAAATGAGGCTTGCATATTTATATTTTGAGTATTTTCTTGCCTTTGCAGCTTTATTCTTCATCTAATCCCTTCATCACCAAAAAACACTGCCAGAAGAAATACAGCGGAGTAGAATCGGGTCTAATATGAGCTAATTATTTCAGGAAATTAAATAAATCTATTAGTGGCCGGGACAGGCCTGCAGAATAACTGGTTGCAGACACTTGAACCATTCATTGCTATAGCAGGTGATTAAGTGTTTACATGTGACGTTTCTGGAGGGAAACTTCAGCATACTGTCCATCAGACGGGCGGGTACCGTGCAGATGGAGCAAGTGAAGGGCTTGCAGTATCCTTTAAGTGTCTGACACAGAAACACTGTAAGAGCTGCTCCTAAGTTTTACACTATGTGACCTGTTTCAGGTATGATTGGATTTTTAACTCAACATGTAAGTGGAAACTTTGAGAACCTCTGATATTGGGCTGCCAGCTTTGCAAAATAATCAGTGGAGGCTCCCATCTACCAACTTTGTCCCTAAAATAAAGAATATCACACCTCTGGAATTCCTCTGCCAATATATTTGTCTAAATTAAGGAACTTTTTCTCAGACATTAATCTTCCCCTTATCACATTGATGGCTTTATGTGACAAAACAGTTGGTATTCTATTCTGATGGATTGTATTTGAAAGACAAAAGATTCCAGATGAAGTAAAAAATAGTCTCTATAATGTCCTCAAACCCTAAATATACTGTTTTGTCTAGAAGGGGGAATTAATGTTAACAGATGTCCACCCTTAACACATTGAGTTCTGCAACTTCCAGTTAAAACACCTGCCTAAAAAAGCAGTGGCAGCGCCAGCAGGATCACTCTGTGGCTCTTCGTGTCTTTCCCTAAGTCTGTATGCTACATGGAGCTCAACACTAATATTAAACCCCTTGAAGGTGGACCATAGTCTTTAACAAGCTGGAAGAAAAATACCATAAAACCTCTGAAAAACATTTCTGTTCCATTCCCCAGACTGTATAAATGAAACTTACTAATTTTGAAGTTTACAAAGAGTAAAACTGATCATCTCACTGGTGTCTCAAGTCAAGACAATCAGCAGCCAAGCAGTCATTAGGAAACAGAAAGTTGTGTATAGCTTTATTTAAATTTGTCTGGGTATTGCGTAAGAGTCTCACAGAGAGGATTTAGTTTTCTTTTAGTCGGAGACCCAATTATTGATCTGCTCCTTGCAGACTTGTAGCCCCAGTAGCAGTTTAGTTAATATTTAACCATACAAAGACATGCACTGCCAATATTTTGTTGCTAAAAGAGAAGTTTTAGTTGATTCTCCACATTTCCTGGCATCTTAAACCCTCATCCATCATAAATTCAAAACTACTTTAAGCCTGCTTTAACGCTGATTCTATCCCTCCAACGAACAACCAGATTTTTTACAGTCTTCCAGATTATTCAACAAGGCTGTGACGTCAGCATTATGGTGGAGGAATGGTGTGGACTGGAATAATTTCTCCAAAATACTTTCCTACCATGATATAAAATCAAGAACCGTGACCTTTGGAGTAAATACAACACTCCATCCCATGCAACAAAAAATACCTTTGGCTTCTGTGGGTATAAATGTAGAAAAACTCATCATTGTTTGTGTGTACAGTAAACAGGACCACATCTTGTTTTAACTTGAGCCCACAGTGAAACTGCCATCCAGATGTGTCTCCACAAACTGATGCTATATTACTCCTCTCTAGATAAATGAGTCAACTCCGTCTGTACCTCCACCTCTTTCTCACTTCTGACAACTACCCGCTCTTCTTCTCAAAGCTTTGACATGTTCTTTTGAGAAACTGACACACTCCTTATAGATGAGACAGATGCAGACGGATAAATGTTTAGAGGTCAATCATGGGTGACGGAGTCGTGAGTCAGACGAGGATCATGTTATTGTTTTATGCTTGGTACCACCAGGGAAGACGATGTGGTGGTCCTCACGTGTGACTACAGTTTTCCTAAGGTGCCATAAAAACAAGTGGCTCCTCTCAGGCTTTAGCCATAATATGCGGTTCTCCAGGCAGACGTTTGCATTGAATGCTGTCCTGCCTGAGGTTGAAACATAAACTTTGCCCACAGTGTATAACATAAAGATTATCCTAAACTTAGGGTAAGGGATCTACCAGGCCCAGCACAGTCTCCGCAGACGGCAGAAACACACAATGTTTCACCTGGCACCACACCTGGCACTTTTACAAATATACTAATGATGTCATATTTACTTTGCAATTTCCATTATTTCCTTAACAGGGTATTTGAATGTACATAAAGGGATTCTGTTTTAATGCTCTCATTCATTTCCACTTCTGCTCTAGGTTTTTATTTAATTTATTCATCCTTTATTTTTACATTTGGCCCATTAAGAGCCACAGTGAATGGCTATAATGTTCTGAAAAAGTACAATGTTTGCTTCATTCACTAAAAACAGGGAACTTGGTGAAAGATTTTTCAAAGTGTTATATAACTGGTCTGCCGTTTTTATTTTCTAATTTTAGCCCAGAACAGTGATGCGTTTGCATGAATTAATTTTTTTCTGAGTGTGTGTAAATCGTTTTGCCTCATAGTGCTGCTGACAGCCATTTCTGCTTTTTGTGGCACCAGTAAAGAGAAAACACTCTTGCATGTGTCTTTCTGACTTTTCATTGGGATGCCGTTAAATGTATTAGTTATCATCTGGTTGTTGAACTGGTTTCCAGTCCCTATTAAAAAGATGCTTCCTTAGCAACCCAGCAAAGGATGTCAGCTTCTTTCCTCACCACAAACACAGAAAAATCAGGTAAGTGGGTTTTATATATACTTATAATATACATACTGTAGTTGTTTTGTTTATTTGTCCTGATTGACAACATATTTTATCCATTCATAAATTCCCTATATGTCAGAAGTATTTCCGTGTTTACAGTGATCAGATATTTTTGTGACCTTGTTAAATATTTTACAATAAATAAATAGCTCAAATGCACTTTCCACACTCCAAAGTTCATATTTTCTATGAACAAAATTGAGAAATTGGGTATTTTCAGATAAAATAGTAATTCTTGCCTCTCCTTTGAGAGTGTCTGTGCATTCTCACCTTCTGTAAACACACCGTCCAGTTAGACCAATGTGTGTTCAGAAGGCAGGATGGATCAGTGGGAGTGTATCAAAGGAAAAAAAGCATCATATATAAGACATTAGGGGCAGTGATGCTGTCAGTACTGGTTGAGTAGCTGTGCAACTGTCCATCAGCTGGTTCTGTCCCAGTGCTGCTGTCTCTGTTTAACTCCTCCATCCTGCTCCATCATGCTGCTTAGGGCTCTGCTGCAGACTTCACTGGTTCTCTGGTGGGCTCAGCAAACTCTACAAGGAGGTAAGAAATGCAAATTTTAAAGTTCACATGTGTAGAAATGAAATTTTAAAATGATTTGGTTGAAGATTTGGTATTACTTTATGCTTGCCTTTATTTCCATGTGCCTTCTACTGTTCAGTATCTAATAACTTTAGAGAATACATTTGTTAGATTTGGTGGACGCAATACCTAACATTATATTTCTCATTTATCTGGTTAGCAAATGCTTTAAACCGGATCAGATGTTCAGATGTTCAGATAAACATAAATGTGTATGCAACTAGAATTCAAGTAGTTTGTGACTTTGTGTGATAAATCTATCAAAGAAAATATAGTGTAAATGTAAAAAATTGTCTCATTTTAAAGTTAAAAGTTTGATGAGTCAACATTTTCAGTGACTCACTCTCACCTAGTTGTTAAATATCATGTCTGTGAGACCGAGGCAAAGAAAAAAGCACTGGTATTTGTAGACTTTGGCTCTGAAATCTGCATCCCTGCCAAGTTACAGTAGTTCATGTTCTCTGTTGTTACCGAATCAAAGGATGCGATGAAAAGGTGGCAGAGGCTGGTAAAATCTCACAGCAGGTCATGAGAAGAGCCAATAGGACCCTGCATAGTCACCACATTTTGTCCTCTGTCTCCATCAATGGACGACTGTCTCTCCATGCTCCCGCTGTCAGCATGAAACCTTCAATCTGCCACACACATTTAAAGTAATTCTTAATCTGTTGCTTCATAGCGGATATTAATAATGAAAATGGAGTTGATTCATTCATTCATTCATAGGTCAAAATATTGCTTGTAATGTATAAGGTAGAAGGTTTAATTAAAAAGATTAAATCATGGATTCCAGATGAGAAAATATTATTAAATCTAAAGTATAATTACATCAGTTTTCTTTGCAATCCTAAAAGATATCTGAATTTTTATCTTTTCAGGAGTTAAACCTCAAAATGTAGCCTATGGGAAGGCACTGCCAGCAAGAGGTAGACCATGAATTTTAAGCAATATTAACCCTAAAAACATTTTCAGTTTTTTTTTTTGGTGTTTCTGTGTTTATAAATCACGATTTCTTTGTTTATGTCTTCTTTCTTCAGGTGTTGGCATTGGTGTAAAACCTGGAGGTCAGTTTTTCTCAGAGTATGCACTCACCATCAGATAAACATGAAACCAGATGATCAGATATGATTTTACAGCTGCAGCGTGTTTTTTCTTACATGAATTTACATGCTATTTTTTCTGAGATGTTATACCAAAAATTACCACAAATTAAATGTTATTTTACCATAGTAGGAACACATATTTAATATACTTAATTAAAGTAATTGAAGTTGAAATTCCTTGTTTTTCCTGCACAGAATTGAAGATCTGATTAAAGTTGAACATATTTTCTCCTTGTTCCTGCAGTAACTGGGGCCCTTGGCGCATTGGGGAGCCGATATGGCACCAAAGCAATGAAAACTGGAAGTATGTTCCAACTTTTTATAAACAACAACACATCGTACAGCTTTAACTTCATGTTTGTCAAATTCTTATTGTTTCCATTTTTTTCATCTCAGTGGGACGTTATCCTGCAGCTCACCTCGGTGCCGGTGAGATATGATTAGATATTTATGTTACAAATGTTGCAACATCAGATAACTATCAGTGACAAAATAAATAGGACTTATTTTGCATAATTTGCAAATGATAAATCTTCTGAAAAAGGGGATAATATTAGAATATTCTTCAGTCTTAGTTAATGTGTTATTTTTGGCCGATTAACGTAAAAATGAACTGAACTTTTTTGTGTTTTCAGGAGGGTACAGATCTCTTGGATTAGGAGGGAGAGCAGGCCTGAAACAAGGTGGATACGGAGCCCATGGAGCCTATGGTACATCATCAACCCCTCACAGCAATAAACAATCATTGAAAATCAAATATACCAGTTGTTAATTTCATTTCATTCATCTCTCTTTCGGACGCAGGAGCCAGCTTAGGCGCAGGAATGCTAGGACCTGGAATGGCAAATGGCTTCGGTTTGGGCCAGGGGGGGAAACGTGGTAAGACCTGCAAATAAAAATAAGAAATATAAGCAAGTCGAGAATTAATGTACTCTGGATGGTGAGTCTACAAGTCTGGAAAGTGTTGGAAAGTTGGCAGGAAACCACTGATGCTGAACCACCAAGACTCACATCACACTTTTCATCTGTCCCGGGGTTTTCGAGTCCTTGTCCCAGTCCTGGCAAAGATTTAATTCACGCACATTTTAATCCCAGAAATGAGACTGGGAAAGAATAGGCAGGCACATTTTGCACGATCAGCTCAATTTAACTCTGTTTTTTTTTTCTGGCTTTCCAGTATATGGTGCTGGGCTTGGCACTCTTCCAGGTAAGGAATAACACAACCTTTTTCCAGAATTGATTATATTATTTTGAATTGAGTGTGTACAGTGATTTTGACTTTTAGTTAGCTAAATTCTAGCTAAATCCCCAAAGAAGTTCTTTCTTTGGATGTCTGTGATTATAAAATACGGAAGCAGATTGCATCTCAGCAGATAAATTCTCTGTCCTTGTAAAACAGAGAGAGCTTGTCTGATTCCAAGATGAAACAACCTTTTTGTCTCCTTGCCAGGATACGGGCCTTACGCAGGCATGGGGTATCCAGGAGCACGACCAGGTAAGTGGTGAATCGTGTCTTACCTCAGGACCCAGCACTTAGATCGTTGTGTGAAGAATTATATGCGGCAGGACAGTGTGTGTTCTGTAAACTAGCTTTAGCCACAAACACACACAAAAAGGTAACAAATATTCTGTGGTATCCCGGTGCCTATGTGAGACATTGAGCCACTGAATAAATAACAAGCAAATAAATCTTGATGTCTGTAAACCGCTGTAAAAAATGTCCATGTTAGTCTTAGCTGTGAGTCGCATGTTAGGTTCATTCAAAGTTATTCCTCTGATTCCTGGTCTGTGGTGTTTCTGTGAGTCCGTCTGTTCTGTGTGTCTTCGTCTGTAATGTTGTTGTCCTGTGAATCACTGATGCTGGATCCATCTTGTTTTTTTTACTTGCATGACACCATGTTTGTCCACCTTGTTCTAGTCTTATTGTGTGCACAGATAATATTTTTGTGCTGATGTCAGTGTGTCCTGCATGTTGCATGAGGTCCCAGCTCCTTGTGCTTCACCTTCACACATGACTTAGTCAGTGCTGATCTTAAGAAGAACTAGTTGTGGTTAATAAGACCTGAATTGTGCTGCTAGGAAAGAGGTTATCCAAAGGAAATGCAAGTAGACAACTTTGTTACAACAGGATCTTTCTGTGTCAATACAACCTGGGAGTGAATTTATATGATGGGGAAATTCAAAATGTTAAAGCTGTTTGGAAAATATTAATTGCTAACAGTTTTCAAGAAGGAAAATAAACAAATAAATACACAAATAACTCATAAGTGGACACTTTTGCACAAAAACACTGAAAATATTAAGATTTGGGATTTATATCTTAATAAAACAGGTGTTTATTTTAAAATTGTATTTAAAATAAACAAAGTATCCTAACAGTTTTTTGTTCAATAAATTCAAAAAGTATTATATCATTAAATATGTACTGATTTGCGTAAAGCGACAAAAGCTTTTTTCAGACAGCATGGCATTTAAATGTAATTGTGACTGTCCTTATTTGTTAATTCTGGTCAAATGGGCTCATCCTTTCTTTGAAAAATATTTGACCTCTAGTGGTTAGGTGAGTTACACCAGGTGAATTGCAAAAAAGCTCATTGTAAAAAGAATGTATTTTAGTTTAAACATCATTCATCATTATGCACATAATCTAGGTTTCTATCCAAAATAGTATTTATGTTATCAAAAAAAAATTAAGGGATGAACACCAGCGGTATCACTAATGAATTTATATTTCTATGGCACTGTGGACTCACATGCCTAACCCCGCTACTACCAGTAATTATTGTGGCTTTAAAAAAAAAAAAAAAAAAGGCTTCAGACTCATGTTTCCTGATGTGGAAGCATTCATGACTTATACTTCCTTCCTGTCACTGGAGGACTTATTACTACTCAACAAGCATCCCCACCCCCTTATCCAAAGTTTGAAATGACATCAGACATGACTTTTTGCCGTTTTCTGTTAATTTATGTGATCTGTGGCCTTTAGAACTAGACATTAGAACAAACATGATTTATAATGCAAATCTGTTTTACATTAAGTTTACATTGTTCTTATTGCTCCCTTTCAGGGATTAAGAAAGTATTTTTTCAAAGGCCAACATTTTCTTTGTAATTTAGGGGAAATTTTAAAATCTGACATCAAAATTTGCAAATAAGTCCTTGTTGTTCTAACATTTCCAATTTCTCTGCCATATAAATTCACCTTTTAATGACCTTTTATGCTTTCCTGCCTCATCAGTGTGCGATCATGCTTTGCATATCAGCTGTTGGTCCTACAGCGATGCTGTTTGACTCAGGTGTTGTCTTTGTCTTGTGCTTTAACACTTTTGTGTTCAATGGCATTACTGCAATGTGTGTCGTCATGCCATGTTTTTTTTTTGTCCCATTGAAACTGGACTATGAGACAAAAGAGGATTTTGTCTCGTCTTTGTTTGGTTTCAAACTACTTCCATTTAGTCCCTGATCATCTTTTGGATGAAGAGTTTTATAGTCTTGCATTATCTGCGACACATTTGGGTAAAGATACAGAACAGGCGGTACCGTGTTTAACCTCAAAGAAGAACTGTTCTTTCTGAGACAGGAAGTTGTGAATGCATGATGATATCTCTCTGCCAGGTGTGTCTGCAGCAGATTTGGGTGGACCTGAAGTGGCCAGTCTGGGCCAAGCTGTTCAAGATCTTAAGAAAGAAAAGAGCAGAGCTTTAGGTCACTTGTATGGAATGAAAGACCGAATACTCGGACACCAAGTTCCCCGGAGAAGCTTTGTTAATGGTCCCACTGTTCCAGAGTTACATACAGGAATTGAGGTCAAAAGCCTTGATCCGGCCGTTCAGGCATCAAGTCTTAGACCCAGAACATTTCCTGATAAACAAGATAAAGGTCTTGATCTGTCTGTTTCACAAACACAAAGGGGAGAACATAATAACCCAGCAGTCTCCAGGCATGCTATAAGGCATGAAGCTGCACTTGGAGCAGGAGGTAGAAGACAGGTGCCTGTTGATGAAGACACTATTGGAAGTCTGGATCCTGACTTGTCTCAGGGACACGCCGACTATGATTTGTCTCTTCAGCAAAAGAAAACATCCAAAAACTGTGGAACTCCTTATGATAAAATATCGGACATCAATCGTTTTAAGCTTCTGGGGTCACAAACTCGGCGTTTTCCAAGTTTAGTTCCTGATGCACATCTCGGTGAAGCAAGAAAACATCTTGGCCGCACAAATCCACCCGCACAAGGAGAGGGAATCTATCAATTACCTCAATCACAAGGACAAGGACAAGGTGTCAGCAGCAATGCATTCTCCAGAGTGCAGGGGCAGGCAACCGGAAATTATTTATCTGCTCCGGCAGGCAGGCAGGATGCCAAAGGGCCGCAGGCTGAAGACATAAGCAGACTTAAAATGCGTGGGACTGTTACTGTTGAAGATGGACGGCAGAGACATGGACCAGTGATCCCAAGTGCAAGTGAAGCTCTAAGCTTGGGCATCATCTCAGCTGGAGGAGGGCAGGAAGTTCAAGGCTTTATTGCAGAGGGTCAGGATGCAAAACACCTTTCTCAACATATAAAAACAAAGTCTAAAGCTTCCTCTGTCTCAGGGCAGACTGGGAGGAGTAAAGACACAGCAAGTAAGAGCAAAGCTTTGTCTTGTTCAACATCTTTTTGTCTTTTTTGTTGTGATCTACTCTATTTTAACACTTATTTACCCATTTTTATATGCAGGTGAGTTTTGATTCTGTCTCTAAATCATAATTTTCCTCTGAATTACATCTTTTTAATTATATTTGTTTCCCGGAAGGACTTAAACCCTATTAACCTTGTGAAAATCTTTCAGGCCGCTGCCTGAGCAATGCACGCTCACAATGAAATGAGCATATCTCTGCAACCACAAGGTCTATTTGAATATCTTTGGAGTCAAAACAAAGGGATCACTTACAGTTTTATGTGTAGCTGCTGAAGAATCATTGAACATAGCACAAATGAAAAACCTTTATCAAATCATATTGAAATATGTCTGCAAAGGCCAAGTCTGATGAAGTGAAGCAGAATAAAACAAGAGATCAGTCAAAACAGATCTTCCCCAACTGGGGGACCTCGGGTTTTAAAGGTTTCAAGTTTGGGTTTAAAGGGTAACAGTGCACCATTTGTTGTGATAACCCCTATCATACATTAAGTGTTGTATCTATTTATGCATGAATACACTATAGATGTTTTTATTTCATTATGGTTCAAAGTAGTATAGAGAGTGTTTTTAGTATTCAGAAAATCTCTCCTATTTGCCTCCTTAAACTTTTCCATTTTCTAAAGAAATTTCCAAGCACAGAAACATAGTTACATGTTATCATAGTTATATGTATCTAACTATGATTGATATATATGATAAATATATAGACTGACTGTGTGAAGAAGCCTTGTGCAAATAAAGTTCTTACGTTATCGTCACTAAAAAATGTTAAACACTTTAAGCCAGTCTCCGGTGGATTTTTTTCTTTTTTTCTCAGGTAAACACTATACTTGTCTAGTTATATTAATCATTACAGCCACTATTCAAAACTACACGTTTATGTGTTGGGGATTATAAAAAAAATCTCCTGTCTGTGAAAATCATCTCAGGTGAATTTAGTGGTGAAAAAACACAAAATAAGTCAGATATTTTTAGCATATACTAAAAAGCTAAAAATGCAAGTTAAACTGCATCACGATGAGCTGCCAATGAGCTTATTGTATTAAGGTCTACACTGGTATGACTTTGTTAACATTTCTGTTCATACTATTGTATGATAAATGTTGCCATTGTGAAACTGCAGAGCAGTTTCGGACATCGTATGCTTATCCAAGCTTATTTATTGGTGTTTGGGGCTTTTGTTGCATGCCTCCTTTTGCTTTTATTAGTGTGGATGTTGAGTTTAAGGTCATTACTGTGTAACCAAACAACTCAGGTGAATGTATGGCTCATCTGTCACTTTTTCTAGTTTGTGACTAAACAGCTGACCAAGTAAACGAGACCTTCTCATGTTCAGGATCTGGGAGATGAATGTAGCGCTGACAGCAAAACTGGTGATGGAAACCTCTACCTGATCTTTTCATTTCCTTGAACACCTCTATAAAATTAGTAGATTAGTAGAAAAATAATTTCATAACATTATATACAGAATATCTGATTATTTATCTTCAATGTACAAAATCTTGATGCAAAGTTATAGATGTGATTTCTGCTTATAACTGTTTTAAGGCTCTGAATTAACTGATTGTTTTCAACATCCCCATCTCTATATTGAATTAGATTAATGAATATTATATACTTTAGGGTAATAGAAGCAGGGACGCAGTGCAGTAATCATTTGTTTTGTAACATTTGCTAATACTTTAAGCTGTGCATTATATAACTACTTGAGCTATTCAGGAGTTTTAAAGAAAATGTTAACTTGAGAAAATCTGTTCTGGTTAATCTGCTTAATGTTTACAGTGGATTTATCCCCGGGCTTTCACAAACACATCTCATTCTTGGCCTGAACAGGCTACCTGTGACACATGTGCCATGTTTTAGGTTGTTTCACATCTGCTTTTGTAGATTTTGGGGATTCACTCCAGGAAAGTTACTGCCCACCGGAGCGAGGGCAAAGAAACCTAAACAGACAAGGATTCAGACATTTATGATGTCTGGTGTCACTTCCATGTGTCAAGCACATTTAGATAATTCTTTAGTTCACTTTAGTGTCCATCGCTGGCAGTGATGTTCCACAAAGAAAAAAAGAAAGAATAAAACATCTGACGGAAAGTTCCCGGGTCTCTGCTGAATTTCTCCTCAGGTTATAGCGGTGGAGCAGGGAACTACCTGGGAGCAGCCCTGGGAGCTGGTGGCTATGGAGCAGGTAACGATAATACACTGACATTAAGATGTGGATTAACATTTCCTTTGGTAAAGATTTCCCATCGTGTGCCCCCGCAGGTCTGGGACAGGGAGCGTACCTTGGTGGTGCAGCTGGAAAACTTGGAGGTAAGCGTGTGGATTTTCCTCCCCGCTGTTTCAGAGAAGGATGATAAACTTCTGCCTCTCTTTTCCCTTCCTTACAGCTGCAGCACTAGGGCAGGGTGGATATCCACAAGGTGTTGCAGGGAAGTCAAATGGTAAGACTTAGGGATCATTTGTCTGCTTTCACCTCCTTTCTGCTCCTCCTAAACAAAAAGAGCTCTTTCAAATTAGCTTCCTGTTTAACAATCTGTCGACACTGGGGCAACATTAGTTTATTAACATAACTTTTAGTTCTCATTCAAAATGACTATATTGTTAAAAAACATAATGACATACTGAGTTGTTGCTCAGAGCACGAGCTGGGGCGAGGACTCCTGCTCCGTTGCTGCGCCTACTTTGACTTGTAAACTAATCATTTGCCTGTGAAACAAGAACTGCCTGATTTCCTTTTCATCTTCCACAGAGGGTTATCACAGCTTCCTTCCTTTCTAGTAAAATGTTTAATGTTTGGTAGAACTGACAGATAACTAGAGATAATTACTCATAAATCCTCTGCTCATATTCAGACTGAAACTGAAACAGAAATCTTTTTTCTGATGTTTTGTCTACATGTCTGTACAGACAAATGTTCTTTGATGCAAATGCAGGGCCATGTTTCTGTCTGAAGCAAAAAAAATAAATAAATAAAAGGAGCAGCTTTTTTAAAAACTCAATATGTGTTATTCCAGGTTATGGAGATGGGGTAACAGGGTATCTCGGTGCTGCGGCTGGTAATGGCTACGGTAAGTAGTTCAGCAGGACATTCACAAAGAAGCTGAGATTTTCACCCAGAACAAAACAAGACACACAAAAACAATTTATGCAGAAAAACTAAGGTTTTAGTCTTGAAAAGAGATTGCCAACCTGCAGTGGCAGGAGGCCTTTCCTCAATCTGACTGGTGTCAGAAACAATCTGCATCAAAGTCATCACTGTCTCAGCCTAAAAGACTCAACTTATGTGTTGACAGACCTCCTTTTGTATTGACTGAAGCTGAAGATAATGGTAAATCTTCGTCAGTAGCTTTTTTGCAGAGATATAATCTAGTCTTACATGTTTCTTTTCTCAGCAGGTTACGGGAATGGATATGGAGACGGTTACGGAGCTGGTGAGCGTCTTCTAAAATCCACAGTGGGGGGAAAAACTGGGAGACGGGTTAAAGAATCATTAGCTTATCGTCGTGATTGGTCCTAATTAGAACTATGTTTCCGGGCTTGGTCACCCTGCAGAGTTAGCTGATGGTGCTGAGAGCAAAGCAAGAAAGAGTGAAGGTAACTTTAACTTGCTGAAAACCTCTGACAGGTGATGGCACTAACCCGTAGCTGCTTAACCTGGTGATTCCTGACAGTTTGCTTAAGATGGCCAACATGATCATCTATCCACTGGGTGTAGCTATTGTATCTTATTCATTGCAACTGACCAGTTTAACCTGCTGGTTTCTGATTTCCTGCTTCTGTAGATGCTTTTAATTTGAAGGTTTCCTGCCAGTCAGAAGGCTGAGCAGCGTTTGACTTGTATTTTGTATTTCTGTGATTTTCCAGGAGGCTATGCTGGACATGTCCAAGGGGGGTACGGTAAGGATGAACGCATGCTACAAAAACACACATTCCTGTTAAACTGATCAATAAAAACCCACCAGAACCTCTGGTGAAGAGCAGAAATACGTGTTGGATTGTTGAACACGAAGCAAAAAACAGTTGCTCCAATGAAAGCACAGAATAAAACACTTAAAGGTTCAAATCATCTCTGTGCTACAATTCGGTCACACAATTTCCTCTAGAGATGATCGTACAGTCATGTTTTACACATTTATGTCACCCTATTTCAGGGGCGCTCGGTACTGGACTGGAACCAACTGGTGGAAAATACGGTAGGTCTTGCTGATGTGCCTTCGTCCATCTGACACCATCAGTCACTCCTTTGTCAGTGTGGCTTTCCATGGATGAGTCAGATGTGAACCACAGAGCACGGAGATCATTCTTATACTCACTGCAGGTTAAAGGGTGACTATAAATGAGTAAGTTCAACCAAATGATTCATTTCTTCTTTGCAGCAGGTGCAGGAGCTGCTCAGGCTCCTTATGGTAACGCACCTGTGATTCCTGCTGGACTGGAAGGTAGGAGCAGTTGTCCTTCCTTTTTAAGAAAGGACTGAAAAATCATTGTATGCCTATGAAACTGGGTCACACACATAAATTCAAGTGACCCAGTTTATAAAGAAAACGTACACACCAGGACACTTAGGCATGAATTATTTACAGGAGACTTGTAAACGCGAATGCCATCATGTTAGTTTAATGAGGTAGGTCTTATCTGCAAGATACAAGGCTGAAAAAACCCCCACCTTACAGTTGTTTCAAGACAGAAAATCTAAAAAGGAAAATTAAAAAACGTATCATCTTGCCACATCCTGTCGTTTTTCACATGTCTGCTGTGAGCCGAACTGAAGTGTTTGTCATTGCTGTAGGTGACGGAGGCTACCCTTACGGCACCCAGTCGCTCAGCCTTGCTGCCGAAGGCGGCAAAACCACCAACAAATATGGTGAGAATGAGTTATGTGTGAGCAAAATAATGTGACAAGCTGCGCATGATGGAAAAAAAGGCGTTGCTGTGGGCTGTTGGTTAATTCCCCCTCAACCAGTTAACCCTCACCACAACAACTACTTGTAGAAAGAGATAAGAACTCCGAAAGTATTATCTACTGATCTAAGATAAGACCCCATAAGGATTGTTTTGCATTTTTTTGTGTCACTTTGTTTGTCAGGGTGAAATATTTCTGTAACTTATGACTCATCTGTTTTGCCCTGGTGCTGAAGTGTCATCATTCTGTGTTGTTTCAGGAGCTCCTGCAGGTTACGGAGCTCAGCAACCCGGTATATTTGCATGCTTTCTTTCACCCAATGAAACACACACAAAAACACGCAAATCTCAAGGCGCACTTCGTATGGCTTGTATCGCCCCATTACACCACAGTGAATTAACTGAGGGGGTTGCCTGAGCGTGTCAGCAAGAAGTATTTTTAGCACCAGCAAACTGAATAAATGGCTGCACAAATCCGCCGTCACACACACACATCTCACGTATTTATCCTCTGTGCTGCTCTTAAAAGTCTAAATACTGTTACAAATGTCTGTTTAGGTTATGGTGCACAGCTTGGAGTTACTCAGGATGCCTTGGGTAAGTCAGACAAACCACAGTTCCTCATTCATGATCAACGTCCACACACTTTACCAACCTTCTTCTTGCATCATGCTGCTCTCTGCAAGAAGAGTTTGAAAAATTTCTGATGATGGGGTTTCAGTGTACGTGTGCATCACTTCTTTCCAACATAATAGTCATGTCCTTTGCCAAACAAATACATGAAGATATTTTATTGGATTTTATTGGATCTGCACCCATAATTTATTTGAACTTTCCCTGTATGCATGCTTTTGCTTGAATGGCGTTCTCACACATTTGCATTATGGATTATTTTCCACTTATGGGTATATAGTGTGCACAGAGAGACGACCGAGCCATCTAATAAAAGTCAGACCCTTTTCTTAAGGATTTAATGCATCTGTCAAAGCTTGTTTTCTTATTCTTGTTTTCTCTAGCTTTATAACGCTAAACTGGGTCATTTTAACTTTTATAGGAGAGCAGACTGGCAAATATGGTGGAGTGAACCCAGTGCTCGGTAATGGATACAAAGGTTAGAAAAAAGGAAGCTTTAGCTTCCGCTGCTTTAAGTGTACTGAAGATAAAGCTTCTGTTTCTGCTCTGATTTCTTGATTTTTATTATTTACTTCACCTGACACAGTATTTTTATGTTTTTGTCCTTTTTTTAGGCTAATTACATTGTTTTGGACCTCTTCAAGTGGATCATCTCCATTATGATTTCAGTGTAATTTACTACTCTCCTGCGTGTTTTACTTTAAAATGTCCTGTTGTACCATCTGTTTGTCTTTTGATGTATTTTTCTTAGCCTCCCTGTATGTCCCTGTAAGCGGACTTTTGTTTCCAGTGTCTGTTTGTCTTTTGTTAGAACAAAACCTGCTGTACCCCACCAGTGCAATTCTGTGTCTCCTGTCTAAACTGGTGGAGAATGATGAGCATAAATCGACGCAAAGAGCAAGAAAGAAACGTGTGTCTTATTAATAATTTAGATGAGAATGATGATTTTTGCTGTTTTAATCCAATAAATTATGTTGTCAAATTACATTAAACGGAAGCTTCTGAGTCAAAACATTTGACTCCACATGTGCCTGAACATGTTGTTCTCTTTAATAGACACAATGAAACCTGCTCTGTGCACAGGAAGCTTCACCACTTCCTATTTAGTGTTAGACAACACTGTGTAATATAAACTCAACAGCACCAGTGTAACCAGAAACGAAAGTAACAAGATGAAAGATAAAAAACTTCAAATGCTCTCATTTTATTCTGGATATATGAAGAAGTCATAGAAACAAAGAAGGATATTTTGGTTACAATACATTAAAAGACACAAATACATGACATTATTGTTTGCAGACACAATAAAATACTAGAGATGAGCAAAGTATCTTTGCAGAAACTTTATCTATCTTGTATTATTTGCATTGATGATAAAAGCCAGATAAACCTATGACAGGTTATTTAATATATCAACTTCAAAAACTATATTTTGAGTACACTTTTTAGATACGTATATAGCAGTATAGTTAGGTTATTTAAATAAATTTGCTTCTTTAAATTGGTAACATGCATTTATTAAATTAATAATAGAAAACACAATCCAGTAAGGACACAGATAAAGCAGAATTTGCACAAAAAAGATCAACTTTTGTTGCAAATAAGCTTCCAATAAAGATTACACTCTTCAGTAAATAATTATGTTGCATCGTATGTCTTGGTCTGCCACATCTGGGTGTCATATCACACCACATCCTTGACCTCCGGCAAACTCTGGTTCCTCAGTGAGCTCCTTTCGTCCAAAAACACTCCCTTCTTTAAAAGGATGGACTTTGGAACAGGATGCGCATGACGGGACACATAAAACTTCTTCAGATTTTGACTCATAGGTGTTTGTTTATAGTCCGTGCACGCATCTCCGCCCAGACTCGGAGCACATTTCACTTCCCATTTGTAGTAGAGCCGGCCATGCTGCAGGCTGCACACCTCCTCCATGACCCCGGCGGACAGGACTTTCTCACAAGCTCCCAGCAGGTCGTCGTCCCAGTTGTTGTCCTGATCCCAAACTTCAAATCTCACTTTAGCTCCTGAGGACACATCCTGCATGCCCAGGTCGACCACGGCGTTCCAGTGCGGGTAATTGTTGTTGTGAATAACAGTAGTACTATGAACCATCTGCCCACCAAACGACACCTTCACGTAGCCGTCTGTAGCCGTGGTGTGGTCTCCCCAGAGGTCAGAGGCCCGCTGCACCGTTAGAATTACTCGTGCCATGCCTTTCTTGGTTGGGCAGCAGTCCTGGTTCACCGTTGGATTGTTGTGGCATTGGCAGACGCAGGGATCTCTGGAGTCGCTCTTGATGCCGGCCTGACAACGGTCACTGCAGTTCCTCCACAGGCCTTTCTCCAGGATGTAATGGCTGATGGCGACGCGCAGGTTTTTCCTTTCAAAGGTGTTCGTAGGCAGCAGCTCATGAAGCGAGTTCAGGGAGTATGAGATGATGTCGGGGTTTTGTGGGATCGTGTTCAGCCATTCTTTGTAGGCTGAAGGGTTTTTGTTTGCAGAGAAGAGGAGGTCTGCTTCTGTGGTATGACCCCCTCTTATTTCTGTAAACCTGTTTAGAGAAACAATGTTCAGTCTGGCTTTTTTGGGCGTAAAAGAAGTGAACTTGCATTAAAGGAGAAATTCTCCTTTTTTGAACTTTGGGTCTGTTGTCATCTTTGCTCTCATACATGTGAGTGATGGAGAAAGGAATTTTCAAGATAGCTCCAGTATTTAGCAGAGCAGGCAGCTAGGAGCACAGCTAATGATAAGTATTGGGCAACTCGCCCTCCGTCTAAGTTCGCCCTAAAAATGTGCTGATAGTCTGATAGTCTCAACGAGCGTCCAACAACGTACTAATGAGGAGATATGAACGAAAGTATCTGTATGACCTGGCTATTGCTCTGTTTTGGTGTCAGATAGTGGAATCTCCCACCTGTGTTATAACGCGAGTTATCGCGAGTTTTGGACACAGACACCAAAACATAGCGACTGCCAGTTAATACAGATACTTTCATTCATTTCTCCTTTCTAGTACATTTTCAGAAACTTGTTGAGACTATCAGAACACTTCAGTGTGGAAAAAAGCACGATTTTAGGGCAAAATTATGGAGGAGCAGTTGCCCAATACTTATCATTAGCTTTGCTGCTAGCTGCCTGCCCGGCTAAATACTGGAGGGATCTTGAACGCTCCTTTCCCCATCACTCACATGTATGAGTGGAAAGATGACAAAAGACCCCAGGTTAAAAAAAAAAGCAAAATTCTCCATTAAATTACAGAAAGAATATTTTTTACCTGTCGCTGAAGAGATCGGAGAAAGATTTCTTGGTGTCCATCTTGTTGGAGTCCTTCTGACAGTGCTTGGACTCTGCCTTTATGTTGACCTTGAAACTCGCTGACGCCTCTGCTTCCAGGCACATTTCTACCTCCTCCACGCTGAGGCCCTCCAGGCTGGCCTCACACTGCCTGATGCTGGTCACAGACTCCACACTTCCCCCCAGCTTCACCTGGAATGGTGTGAAAACACAGTCTAGTCAGTCGAAAGTACCTGATGCTGTGGAAGTATAACCACACTCTGGAAACATAAATAGGGAGAAACTGTGGAAGAGAAAGAGTTTTCTGACACCATCATGACATTCTAGCTCAGAGAAAACAAAAGAAATTATAGTTATTTTAATGCCTGACTGCAGCTGAAGCATGGTTACAAAAGCTAAGACTTGATGCAGAGGGAGAAAATATTAAATACATTTCTTCCTCTTTTCTTTTTTTAACATAAATCGAAGGTTAATCTGCCACAAAGTGTCCATGTAGACATGATTTTATCATTTTAAAGCTGAGATAGTTGCTTTAATCACCTTGGTGATGTAATGGGTGCCAAAGTTGTCGATCAGTTTGTAAAACCGTTGCTTGTTTTCTGGGCTGTAGACTTTGGGAAGCTTTTTCACGGCGTTACGGAATTCCTTGTGCAACCTGGGAGTCTCAGAAACCCTGTAGCTGTTTCCGTTGAGTCAGAAAGAAAAAAAAAGGTTGAAATGACTTTGGTTCAGATTAAATGTGGAAACATTTGGAAGAAGTTTAGTTCAAGGCCTCATCTTCTTACCTGTAGTACTCACAGGACATGCTGTTGCTACTAAAGCTGAACTTGTCGTTCTTTGTTTTCCCCATGGAGTACTCAGCCAGTTTGGAGTTGGTTCCAGCAAGCATCAGCTCAGCACTTTTGGTTCCCACTTCAACATCTAGATTCGCCTTCCAGTTGTTTTCAACCGAGGCGGAGCTGGAACTGACCAGGGACTCACTGGACTTGTGAAGTTTAGAGGACACCGTTGCGCTGCAGGACTGCTTTGCCCTCCAGTCAACCACAGAAAG
>JAVQJG010088535.1:0-23175 GCA_036024015.1 Craterocephalus amniculus | reverse complement strand
CTCAGTTAGCGGCCTGATGGGGGCAGGTTACTTTTCAAACTGGCATCATTATTAAACACTATCGTGATATATATCGATATCGATCAATATAGGAAAAATATATCGTGATAATATTTTTGGCATTTCGCCCACCCCTAGCTCAAACTAAGGAGCATTCTTCATCTGTGTATCATTTGAGTATCTACGATCATTCCAAGAAAAAAGTGACCATATTATCATTGCAAACTGCATGAGTAAGTGGAGAATTTAGCAGGGAAGCATGTCCACTTATAACAGCAACAATGGATGAACTTTTGGTGGTATTGTCAGTTGTCCCACAAATACTCATCCACTGCTTCAGGCATCAGTGGCACTGTCCTTGCTAAACGTAACCCACTGAAGCATAAGAAAGCTCAGCAAAAGGAGGTAAATGCAGAACTCAGCTTATACCTACAGGCATCTTATTGGGTGTGACCTTAAAAGAAAAAAAATATTCCATGCAAAAAACAAAACAAAACAGTGATCCATTAGACATTAACACATATCTAAAATGTGCATATAAATAAAGACTACAAAGTAAAAAATAACTCATTTAAGGTTTTTATATAACTAAAAAAACAATGAAAATAGTTGATGGTTGACAAGTTCTGCTCGTTCTTATCCTCACCTCCTCTACATCGTTATCCAGAGCTATGATTGCCAGTGGTGCAGACAGGCTGATGTTGGTTGCTATAGATGTACCTACAGGTGATGCTTCACTAATGTATCCATGGTAACTGCTCTCCAGGAAGTAGGGTGCCTGGTTGTTTTCATCCAGAACTTCAATTTGGAGGTTGGCAAAAGCTGGCAGGGGGTGGCCATTGTCCTGCTCTGCCTAAAAAGGAGAGAAGAAATAATTGCTCAACTTTTCTGTACATCTTGTGTTATTGACCAGCTGTAAATCCTGCAGCTCTAGTACTACGTATTGATTCTGTGCCATTTTGTGATCTTGCACAAAACAAAAAACAAGCATGCTCTCTGCTTTTGGTAGATGCAGGGATGTCACGGTCGCACAGTTACAGTCACTGTATAGAATTCCACGATTAATCAATCCTAAAAATCCATCAATACTTTAATTTTCCAGTAAAGAGAATGGTTGAACCATACTGGCATAGAATGAAAACGTTATACAACAGTATGTGTTACTGTTTGTGTTGCTTTGCTTTCAGTCTGTAGGGATAACAGAAGAGGCACACACACACAAGTCAGAATATATGTTAAAGGAAAAGTTGTTCCCTCCAAACAAAAGGACCAAGTTATAAGAGAAAGTTTTTGTTCTTTTTTTTCCTTTTTGGTTACAGAAAAAAAACAACTATGTGGACGCTGGTTTGCAAGCCTGCAAAGCAAGCCATAGAAAAGCTTCCAGATATTGTTCTCCTTGCTAAATGGTATAACATGTTAGTCACACATGAGGTTATCTATTAAGGACAAAGGGCTGAATCTATCAGGTCTTTAACTGATGCAAACCCTGTGCAAACTTGACACCACATGCAAAAATATGCTACAGCTGATTTACCAAAGTGACGCACAGAGGAATGCACTTCTTACACATGCACTCTATTTAGCATTTTTGCCTTGAATGAATAGGCATTCTGGGTGTTTCTGCCAGAATGTATTGGGAAGAGCAGTAAATAAACCCAGCTTTGCACATGCAACGTGATTTACTAAAAGACTCCCAACAGCTGATTCACACTATTTTCTGATGATTAGTGGGGTCAGTGCATTTATACAATCAGAAGATTCATGGCTTAGCTCAATGTTTATTATATCTGACATTATTTTTGTCTTTCTGTTTTGCAATTTTTGCTCATGTCACATTTTTTAACTTAGATACACAGTGTGCCCCTCTCCTCCAGGCTGGCGGAGAGTTCCTCGCCTTACTCTCCCACCTGTGTGTGCTCTTCTCCTCTTCAACTCCCTTGAGACCTGCTGGTATCGAGAACCCCTCCACCACCTGTACCCCATCATTGATCCCTCTCACCGGGACATTAATGACTATTGTTACTCCAGATACAGTGCTGTCAAGGCCCAACTATAATTTAGCATTGCTTGTAACTTTGACAGTTCAATATCCTTAAAATCATGTGTAAACACGTTTACAGCATATTTATTATCTATAATAACTATGACAAATAGAGCCCTAATTTCATAAGTAGTTTTTTTTCTGTGCCTAAACCAAGACTAACCCACTTGATGTTATTCGTTGAGTTTGCCAAATTCTCCTTTTAGTTAGCTATACTGTTTTACATTTTCCCTGTGACTACACAAGGCAAATTTTACTGAAAAAGGTATCTAAATGCTTTTAAAATATCAAGAAGTACAACCAAGTAAGCCTACTTGGGGCTGATAATTCATAAATAATAACCCTGCATAATTTGCAGTTTATGAGAGTCAGTTTCATCCTGGACATCATTATGCAGGACCACTATCCCCATATTCCACAGTTACTAATTGTTGATTGTTTGAATAAAACATGAAAAAGCCTAAGTGCTTATTTGTTCACTATTGCTACCAGAGATAATTCTTGAAATCAGGCAAATTTCCAAACACAGACAGAGATGTGGAGACAGGTCTCGCTGTGGGAGACAAGCTTCAACCTAAACAACCTAAAAAAACAGGTTGTAATTATTTTGGAACTACTCAAGAAAAAAAGAAAACTATCAGAAATTAATGTTTACCCTGAAGTGGTCTTTGACTACCCACAGCTTCATCGAAGAGTTCCAAAGAGTCCCTTGGACACCATCAGAGTTAATGGTAAAATCTAAATTTGAGCTCTTTAGAACTGTGTCCAATTAATTAAGTGGACACACCACAAGCATTGTTATGATAAACAAGATATATTTGACCACATTTTGCACAGCTGCAGCAAAACTATTATTATGTTAATTTGTCATATGTTGAATTTCAACCTTTGATATGTAATTTACAAAAATGGCAGTTTATAACTTTCTCAATACTTATTTACTGAACAGAAAAAAGGTCGGTTTCATCCATTTAAAATTACATCCACAATTAAAGTGCTAAAAAAGTAAAATAGTCTTTGTATTGTTTACTGATTTCTTTGCACCTTGTTTGGGTAAGTAATTAGCTCTACCATTCTCAAATTATTTATGGAGTCAAACATTTTTAAATTGTCAGATGCGAAAGATGCAACAACACCTTTAAATTCATCAAACACATCCTAAGGTGAGGAAACTGAATTTTAATGCTGAGCAAAGAGGGGTTTTTATGCAAATTGTTTGATATAAACACGTTTAGACAGATTACTTTTAATCTCAAACTAAAACCAAGAACAAATGTTTTATTTTGATTCAAAGAAAAGCCCCTCTGGTGCATATCAAGGTTTTTATATACAAATAAAGCCGCTGTAGTTTTACTCACCTTGATAACCAGATCAAATCTTCGGTACAGTTCTCTGTCAATGGGCTTCCTTAACAGGAGGTCTGCTGTCGTTCGGTTTAAGCTGAAATATTCTGCATAGGATTCTGGTTTGCCTGAGAAAGACCAAAACAAACAAACAAACAAACTGTGAGAATAAAGCAAAAACAGTATGTGTATGTGAGAAGCACAGGAGCAAACAGTAAATAGTTAAGAATCAATATATGTTTATATTATGTAAGGAGAAGGATGTAAGGGGTTGAGAGGCAAGGCTAAAGCTCCCAGTTCACTCATCACAGCATCCAAAGGTGCGCATGCATACACTCATCACCTATTTTTACCGGTTGCTTTGAAATACTACACAGTTCAGCTGGGAAATCAAGTTCAGGAGAGAGGAGCAGCAACACAGCCACATGTGCACAATTACATGTCTCAAGTGTGCTTTTCTATGTATTTGTGTTACTTCTTTATGGCTAGCATTGATTTGACAGGTCCTCCCAACAAGGGGGGAGCCTGTCTACGCCAAGACAGCATTTATGCATACAGTAGTTTTCATTGTGCAGCCTGTTGTTACTCTGAAATTGTCATGCACAAACCTTCAAAACAAGTTTTTTTATTATTTCAAAATCCAGAATAGTCTGATTTCTGAAGGAATGATTTAGTGATTACGGTTTGTTGTGGGATACATAACAGTGGTTATCCAAAAAACAACATAAACAAAAGAAAGTGTGCAGTCTCTTGCTTGGTTTAAAGCTATGCTGTTAAAAGCTTTTAGACATATGCGAGTATCATTCTGCCTTGAAAGTGACATTTCATTGTATAATACACTTACGCTGTAAATATTATAGTCAACTGCCGACTCATCATCCAACCAAATTTGTTAAGTTTGACTTCACATAATATCTTTGGCTGGCAAATATTGGCGCCAAAAAGTTCTTCTTACCAATGAGGATGGAATATAAGATCCCTGGTCTGTCAGAGGGGGGTTGTATGTTTCTGTCTTGATCCACAGCTTGAATGGGTGGAGTCACATTGAGGGGATTCACCTTATTCTAGGGGAAAAAGCAATTAGAGCATTTGAGATGATAAATCTGGTACATTCCTCAAGGCAGAATCAGCTCCTCAAGTAAATTTGTGGATAAAATGACACACACAGGCACTTTATGCATCACATACAGCAAAACAGATGGAAAACCCAACTGAAAATGATGAGTATATATATACAAGTGAAAGTATAACTGCAAAGGAGTGCAAAAGACGTTGGTATTTTTTATGATATTATTGCTTGTAGAATGCACGCAGCTCTTTTGCATTTTGTCAAGAATGAGAAATGTATACATTTTTTAACATAATTTATTCATGAAAAACATAAGCTATAGGCCACTTGGAAGTTGGAACAAAGAAATATGATAACAATCTATTTCCGCATCTCACTCATGCTAACTGAAACTCTTTTAGAAGACATAAATCAAGTCCGAATCGGACCGAACCAATCTGGAACTCTAGTTGGTTATTGCGTGCATATTGATATTAATGCTTGTATTGCACACACAAATGTATAGACATCTGCTGAAAGAAATATAGCCTACCTTTAGAATAAAACATACAATCCCTAAAGATATCAAATGTCAAGGAATGGACATAAAAAATGTTTCATGTATTTTTCCATGCTTATGAGTTTACGGTCGCAGTCCCGGTTACACAGTTCTCTGCTCCTGCACATGCTGTGATACAATATTAAGTACTGCACCTGCTACACAGCAACCCAAATCTACCAGCAATCAGTGGCTATCTGTTCTGTTGCCTGCCAAACCGAGGAAAGGAGGGAGATATAGGCAGAGATTAACTTACAGGGAAGTGATGAAGTTTAAAAAAAAAAAAAAAACAAGATGCAAATGTATACACTGGAGATTAATCTGCCAGGAGATGAAGGTAAACAGGGAATAGAGTGGCATGTAAATGCAGCACTGAAGAAAGGAGGAATGTGGGCGAGACTGCCAGGTCACTGACAACATAGATGCTATCTCCACAATTTTATTACTGGCGGCACTTTACACACTGCCTCTGAAAGGATAAAGATGAAAAACGCAGATAATAATGCAGAGCTAGGACAGCAATGAAAAAGCCTGTGATCGCAAAGGCACTGATATGGTTTCTGATCCTGCCTTAGACATATCGCTGACACCAACATAGATGACATATGTTTAGGACAGAAACAGATCTTTGTGGGGGTTTTTTTCTTTTTGTCTTGTTCATTGGTTTGTTTTCCAAAGCAACTATTTTCCAAACATCTTGCATATTTACAGTCGGAAACTGAGCAAAATCGTATTTATTTGATCATTGATCAAAGGACAATGGTCACATCAGCAGTTGCTTTACTTTGTTAACTTTTGGTATTGTTTTATCTCTCCTTTACAGCACTCATTTAATTGCCTTTTATTAGCAATTGCATGTTATACAGTATATTTCCTCTGAGCTGGCTTTTTTAAAACATGGCTTTAAGCTAAGTTATTTTTTACATCTCTTTTTTACTACAGTACTACTTACTCCTTGCATGCTCACAATTCCGTATCTATGTTGTTTGCATCTATATTACCTAATGCAAATAATATTTCATGGTATGTAAATGACATGTCCAATTATGAACAAGGTTATTAGAGGAGTCTGAATTCATTAACCTTTTTAAAGTACCATTTATACGATGTTATATTTAAAAGCATTATTACAAACCCAGGGATATGAGCAAGATGCAATGAATTTCAAATTTCACAAGCAAATGTTTTACCTATGACACTTTCTTTCCTGTTTTTTGATGTAGAATATTGAAAACATGGCACATACTCAACTGAAGAATCACCTGGGAGAGCTAAAGTAAGTAAAATAATAACTACAAGGCAAAATGTCTGATGTCAGAATTTTAAGATAAGTTGTTACAGTTTTACAAGTGTTTTTCCTACCATTATGTTGGTGGGGCACCTAGAACATTTTGTACATCACTGGAACAGGCACAGCTGAGCCACCGTCACCGATTTCTGAGTCATATTTCATCTTTAAATGGATCCAATGTTGATTGTAGGTTTTACTGAAGGCACTACTTTATCTGAGATCTGAACATAATAAAATTTTGAGAAACTCTGCTGACTAAAAAGTAAGATGGTATTGTTGTGTCACAGCGATATGAAAGCTATAATGCTCCACAATTAGTCAGAATATTCCACAATTAGTCATAAGACAAAACAATAAGCCACAAAAGAAATCACAAAGCATTTTTTTCTTCTTTTAAATCACCTTCATTTTTTCAGGTGGCGTAACTTTCGGTATCGCCCACATGACTGACAATTTCTAGCCCAAACACAACACTATTATCTTTTAAAATAAGCCCAATTGTGCAGAAATTTAGCTGATCTGGCAACAGAAATCTAGCTGATCTGTTCATTAAGGGTTTCTCCATGACTGGTTCAAGCTAAAATTGTGAAAACTTACATATTCTCACTGTGAGGTGAAAATTGTTAGTATCAGCATACTGTTCCAGAGACTGTCTGACAAAACAGTCTAAACTGGCTGAGAGTTGCTCAACTAACGGGGCAAAACATTTTTGTGTTGTCAAAAACTTCAGATAAAACACAATTGGTGCAGATCTTAACATCAAAAATAACTTCCTAAGTGTAACTGGACTACAGCTTTGTCTGTAGGCTTTTTAAGATTGGGTGACGACAATGACGTCACGTCTGGTGTCTAGGACATTCCCTTTCTGTGAAAAGTTGTCTTTCGTTAATTTGTTTCCAGCTTGGTTAATGTGTTTAGCCACTTGTGAATTTGTTTCAACAATTGTACAAGTGTTTCCTGAAAATGTAAATTTCTTTCCTGAAAATGTGAATTTGTTTTATAAAATGTAAATTTGTTTCCCAAAATTTAAATTGGTTTCTGAAAATTCATATTTGTTTCCTAAAATCTAAATTTGCTTTTTGAAATGTTATTTTGTTTTTTTTATTTATTCATGTGTTTTTATATGTAAATTTGTTTTTTGAATTTGTTAATGTGTTTTTTTCTATGTAAATTTGTTTTGCACTTCTCAGCCAGCGAACATAACAGATCAATCAGCGGAACCAATCAAGCCTATCAAATGATCAGAGGCAATCTTATGTTCACAGAGCTGTCACATTCTGCATGATTACTCTCTGGGCTGTTTCTACAGTATGTTTCCAGAGACATAGATCAAACTTGTTTATTTGCTGTTGCTGTTTTGAAAGTTTTTATTTGCTATTATTTGAAGTTGCATGACAAAAGCTAGATTTCCAAAAAATTTTATTATGCAACACAAAATTGGATAAAACCTTGCAAAGATAAATATACTTTATTAAAGGAGATCAGTCAATTGGAACACTTTCTTAGGCAGATTTATTAGTTAACAAAGACTGACTAATAAAGCTGACTAGTAAAAATAACTGGTTTAAAGTAAGTCAATCTTCAGTTAATTTTTATGCTCCTATAAAAAGGCTGATTTGATCCTTGATTCTGAATATGTATTTTATTTATTTCACTCCTTCAGATAAAAAAAAAATAACCTCAGGTGTTATTTACACGTACTTTCACTGAAAGCTGAACAACTCACTGAACAATGATTACTAAAAACACACTTCACTTTGAGTACCTTCCGCTAAAACATGCTGTTGACTTTAGAAGATGACAGCCCTTTTCTTTAAAGAAAAAAATGAAAAGGTTTCCAATTTTAACTGTCATCTTTTCACATTATGCCCAAACAGGGATAAAAGTAGTTTTCTTCTCAAGCTTTGAAAGTTACAGCAGCATTCACTTTTCCATAATGTGCTACAGTACAGCTTTATCAAACTCACTTGTGTTATACTTTAATGAACAAAGACCTCAATCAGAGATCTATAGTAGAGAATATTAAAATATAATTCAAGATGAATTAATCTATAGATCCATAACAGCTTAATGCCATGTACTCGCAATGTACCTCTTATACACAGATGTTTTCATTCTTTTTTAGACATTATTATCTATTTTATTTTTCATATAAAGCTGTATTGATCAAAGTTGCATTTAGCTCATCCAAACTATATGACACGTTATCAGTGCAGAACAAGATCCATCAATGAAAACCTGACCTAGTTGTATTCCCATAATATTACAAAGATCAAAATGTAGATCCCCAAGCAATCACAGCAGGCAGGCAGGGTTAGGGTAACACTGAATTTCCACATGCTGTGCTTTCAAGGGCTACCATCAATGACATGCAGGCACAATCAAGTAAACTAAAAGTGGAGAATCAGCAGGAAGATTAACAGCAACAAGTATCTAGTAGGCATGAATGACACTGGATAAACAGCACCTCCTGGCAAAATGCCTTTTATATATACCTGTACTGTGGAACTGTGGGCTGACGGAGAGAAGTTAGAAGTCCAGAGAGAAGTCAGAAGATCAATATGAGGAGGGGAAAACCCTGAGGGTTTTTGGTGGCCAATTGAAGCCTTGTGTCAAGTACTGCACTATGAAAAAGATTATGCTTTTGGTGTAGCACAAATACTGCACTTTCCTATCACAAAGAAAAAAAAGCAGAAGAGAAGCCTGTTTGCACAAGGCTATGCTATGAAGTTGGAATCATGTAGCTCCAAAATGAAGTTATAACACAGAGATGCCATCTTTGATGCTTTCATGAGCTTTATAGTATATCAACTGCCAATGTAGAGTAATGACAAACTCAGTTCCTGCTCACTCTTGGATGAGCTGTTTTTCTCTTAACAGCTATTCATTTCTGAACTACAGAGACAGCCATGGTTTTTGAAGTGTTTATGCATGGCCTAACAGTTGACTCCTCAGCATAAATGACCAAAGACTTGGTGTATATATATCAGTGTGTATACCAGTGTGTGTAGCTACAGAGAGCATACCGTAGCTGTGTTGGCTCTGAGGCACAGAGGTTGTCACATCTTATCAGTCTGATTGGGACTCAAACTTTGATAGCAGCTTGACTCTCCTCGCTTCACCTCCCAGTCTCTCATGTACAACAGCGAGAGCAGCTTGTCGACAACTTATCCATTTGTATATAATGCTGCCCTGTAACTTGTTCCAATATCTGTTGATCAATTAGGTCTGTGCAACTTTTTACCCAGATTGAATGTTGTTTATGATGTAGCACTGTGCTTATGCCTTGTGCTATTAGACAGACAAAAACCTGTAATTGTGTCTTTCATGAAGAAGTAATTAAGTTGTTGTGATGCTGTGCACAGATTAAAGAAATGTTAGTGCTTTAAAATGGTTTGACAAATGGAATGATTGAGGGACATTTGAAAAACCACAGTCAAAATATCTGAGCCTGATTAGCTCATGTTCTTGGATACAGAATGAATACTATTGGGCAATTATGATAATTCTTTCCCCTTTTAGTCCTCCGACTGAAAGCAGACAAATCACCCAGTCAACTGTCACGTTGGAGGGTGTGCAATGATGAAAACTGAGATCCAGCTAATTTATTCTGCCAAGGATAGAAAAACTAGAAATGATATGCAGGCAGACTTGATATACGCAATATAGTACAACCCAAAACCTGTGTGATATAAAATTTAAGATAACGACTTCTTAGAAAGTGTGCCTTTTAGTGATGGAAGCAAAATGCAAAGTAATGGTGTAAATGACACAACTGCTATTTGACACCTGCCCATCCAAATATAATGGCTAGATGTGTCCAAATGTGTGACTGGCACTGCATGCATTTTAGCCTTTTAGAAGAAAACACTTCAGAATAATGTCTCAAGTGGAAATGTGGAATTGTTCAACAAGTCACTGTTCTTTTGTTAAGTACTGTTTTTATCATTTAAGGCAGTCGGCAAAGGTGTAATCTTTTCTTTAGGCAGCTCTTTCAAACAGTGATCCCTGCTTATACCTCATCCCATTTGGATAATTGTAAAGGACTTTGTGTCAGACTGAGTCAGTCATTATTCTCAGGTCTGCAGGTGGTTCAGAACACCACTGCATGACTTTAAACTTGAACTCGTTAAAGAGAGTATGTCACCCCTGCCCCGGCTCCACTCTACTGACTGCCTGTGCATTTTAGAGTTGATTTTTAACATCTTGTGCTTTTAAATGTTTAAATTGTTTTGCCCTGCCTAACCTCTCTGAGCTTCCTTATCCCTACTCTAGTCTCTCAGGTTGGTAGAGCAGCCGCTCCTGCAGGTACCGAGGTCGAGGAGGAAGCCCAAAGTGGACAGTGCTTTCTTTATTGTTCTGCCCCAACTGTGGAATAATATGCCCACACATTAGAAAGGTCTCTTCACCGTTCAATTTTAAAATTTGTCCTTAAACTACTTTTTGTTCTTTAGTTTTCAGCTTCAGCAGACTGATTTTCTTTATTTGTTCTTACTTGGTTTAATTAATATTGCTGTGATGGTTTTTTGTTTTGGTCATTTGTCATATTGACACATATATCTGATGTTTTTATATGATTTATGATTTTTTTCATATTTTTCTCATAGTTTCTAATGTGCATAATATGGTCAGCTGTGGTTATTCTAAAGTGTTTGATAAATTCAGTTGCTATGATATGATCAAAGGAGATGGTAGCTCACTTATAAACCACAGGAAAAACTTAAAATGTATCTCTAAATCTCTAAAATATATTAATTTAATCAGATTTCAAAATGGACTATATTTACATAATTATTTTCTTCCCTATCATGCATATCAAAAATGCTATAACTATTGTTCAAACACTTTTATTTCAGATAATTTACTTCTCACTGAAGTAATACCGGCGGGAAAAGCTGAGGCCATCGAACTAAAAAGAACTGCAAAGGTTGTGGTCATTATTTATTTTTATCAATACAACCCTGTTCTTTCTGTATCAAAATTCAATGATTAATATACTGTAAGCCTTGATTTGGAATTTTGAAAAGCTGAGGTTATAGTCTGTAGGAAGAAGAGGCTTAACAGAAAGACTACAAAGATTTCCAGATTGTCAAACTGTTGTTGAAGTTATTTTTGTAGTGATGTAGGATCACAAAAATGAAAACAATGCAGCCTGTTGAATCAGCAGCGTTGGAAGTAGAATGAAATCCCAGATGCAATTTTCTACTTAAACACTGCTTCTGACATTGAAACCTAAAAGAATTTCGAAGCAAAACCTTTCAGAATAATACCCCCCCCACACACAAACGAACACACACACAGTTTTCTAACACTGTCATTTTCATTTTCGTGTACAACTTGTCCTTCTCAAAAACAAGAAGAAGGAATGTGTATGTGTGTGTGTGTGTGTGTGTGAGAGAGAGAACAGTACTGTATATGTGTATACGAGAAAAGAGGAAGAAACTGTTTCCTTGCTGAGTCCCAGAGTGACGTTAGCATTTATCTGGGTGCAGGTATGTGTTTGTCTCACCATAAATAAGCAGATGAGGTAGACATTGTTCAGTTAGGCATGACTGCTGCACTAGCTGACAATGTTCCGAAAGTGTGTGTGTTTAGGTGGGAGGTGTTAAGGCATGAATGCACTGCTGACTTGTCAGAGTTGAGGATTTTCTCTGCAGCAACTTTGTCTCGTTTACAAAGTGGTATAGCTAGTTTCTCCGGATAACAGCATCAGCTAAATGTCAGAGGGACAAATACAAAAGTGCTGTACACATAGCTGTGCAAGTGCAAAAACATAGCAGCCAGAACCGGTTCTTGGGGTCCCAAACTTTCTTCTAAAGCTTGAAAGATGTAGAATCCTGTGATAATGTTTAAGGTAAGCGTTTCAAACAGCATGCTGTTATTACCTGTTATCTTTATGATTCAGAAGTTCAATTGAGAATATTGTGAGTGTACAGAAAATTCCCATCAATCATATAGTTTTATTTAAACAGTACAAAGATTTGGACATACTAACCAACTCAAATGTTATGGTTTTAATATTTCTGTGGGCAGTTTTGCACCTGCAGTTATCCAATACTGGGATTGCTTTTTATTTGATTATCCACTGAATAACTTCATATACATAGACACACACTCTCTCATGGCCTCACCTTAATTTCTAAACTAACAAGCTATTAATATGGTTAAATTGCCTGCAGTGCTTTTCGTTTCCAACTTTTTGGGTTTATCCGTATCAGCTGTTGAGAGGGTAATACCCAGAACTATAATGATGTAAGTTTATGGTTATTACTTACTGGCTCTGTCAATTCCAGCACATTTGCCTTGTATGTGATGGGACTACAGTCGCGGGTGTTTCCCACCAGTGTACATGGAAGAAACATGGGACCCAAGTCGTCACCATCCAGTACATCCACAGTAAGTGTGGTCGTAGCTGTACGTCGCTCACTCGGATAGGGGGCTCGATCCTGGAAAGAGATAGAAGTTATTATTTATTCATTTTTTTGTTTGTTTTTTGGTAGAGGTGGTGGGAGGGGGAGGTGAATGTCTCATTATGGGAAACACTGTGGGTGTGACTTGATAAGAATTAGAGCAGAGACCCTTACTCTAGGGCAATGATTTCTCCATCAGAAAGATTCATTTTATTCATTATTATTTTGTTGCTTCAACAGCCAATTAAATAACTCTATTTATGGGTCTAAACACATACTGTATTTGCAATTAATTTAAACATAATTACAAGTTAAAAAAGCATTTAATTTTAGTTTTGTATTGAAAAAACATTGAACTGTGACACTAATGTATTAAACAGAACCAAACCTGAAATTTTCTCTTTCATTGCACTGATGTAATTCAAAGACGCTTTGCCAAACAAAGCAGAAATATTCAAAAAGGCTATGAAACATGAAAGTCATGACAATAAAAATGTACTTGAAAATAACAGCACTCTAGCATGTAAACCAAGAATGAACAACTTTTCGCCTCAAGAGCCAGCATCTACTGCAGCAGGCATCCCGAGTTTCCCTGCTGCAACACACCTGCCTTGATTAACTCTTAATTAGAGCTTGATGTCAAGGGCTGCACTAATCAGCTAATTATCAATTGATCTGGATCAGGTGTGCTGCAGCTTGTCTTTTAAAATCGAGGAAAATCAAAATATATTACAAATAAAACAACTATTTATAGGTTTTCATAGGCAAATAAATAAAATAATGAAAATAAACAAGGACACTTACATTTGCCTGTATAATGATCAGGTACCGTGTTATTTCTTCATAGTTCAGTCTTTCTCTGAGCACTACGGAGCCAAACAACGTCAGGGGGATGCCAAAGGTTCTGTTGGCTGTCTGAAACACATACAGATACACAGCAAACAAAACTCCAGTGAATTACAAGCAGGGTCAACTGTTCATGTTTGACTTTATTAAGTAAAGACATCCACCAGAACTGTGGAAATGTAACAAACATGTAGTAGCAGAGGTTAGTTTGAATATCAACACTGTGTGAAATACACCAAGTAACATTGAATAAATAATGTTATATATATATTTCAATGAAATCATTATACCACTACTAAAGAGGGTACTGGGTCCTGAAGACCAGGACTGAGAAATGTTATTTTTGAAAATTAAGCTGGATAATAGTTGTTATTTTAGCAGGATTTTTGATTAACAGTTAACCCTAACAAGCACAGGTTCTCAAAACATTTGAAAGTTTTTTAAAGTTAAAGAATTAGAATGTTACATTTAGATCTATCTCTTTGTTAATTGTTACATTTTGACAGTCATGATAAAAATCTCAAATTTCATAGATAAATATACATTGTATATCTCTTTCATAATTATCTGATGACCCCCTGAAATGATCTTGCAACTCACATGTGGGTCCAGGCCCACAGTTTGGAAACTACTGCTATAAAGCCAAACGTATCTTATTTGAGACTTATACAATTTATGGGACATTTCTCATCAATTTATGGTAAAAACTTGGCTCAAAACCCCATTGTAAAAAATCTGGTACTTGTCTCGTGCCCCCTAATAGATACCAGGAAGCAAAACACTATGCTACAATAATTTTGAAAATATCACAGCAGTAAATGGTAGATTTACAAATTTTTGGCCAATTTTTTAAAGAACATTTTGTTAAAGAATCAATTAAAGACTTCACAGTTGAAAAATGTGATTTTTCTCTTCATTTTTTCATGGATTAAAGGGTTAATCTATTTCAAACCAAAAACAATTCTTAAAAAAACATCTAAAACCCTTTAAACATTTAAACAAATACATAACTAAACATCTGTGCTTTCAGCAACTTATTCATCAGTTGTTGCTCTACTTAATTAAATATTTTTAAACCTGAACATGTTCCTGCAGCAGTAACATCAGACCAGTGAACATAATGACTTTATGTCATGGCTATGCAAAGACTAATAAGGATTAGCAGGGAAATGGATAACCCACCGGGTCTTTGGGGTTGTACTGGATTGTGTACTCTATCTGTCCATTGGGACCATCATCGATGTCTGTTGCACCATTGTTCCCAGAGAAGCCAGAGAAGATTGTTGTCCCAACTGGAGTCAGCTGAAACATAACAGGGAGAGGAATGTCCTTAGTCTCGTCTACGTACTCTGAGCACATGATGTTTAATCATTTCAAAATCTATATTGCCCATATTGAATAAGTAGGCCTATCCTTGCTGACAGTGGCATGAAAACATCTGCCGTGAACATGGGGCACAGATGTGAGAAGAACCCAATTAAAAAAACAATCAAATGCATCCAGTTGCAAGGGATGTTTATCTCCCACTGTTTCCGGAAAACATGCCATGCAGGTTCACAGTTAGTGTGCTCACATTGGGCTCAAAAGGAATATCAGTTGGCAGCTGTTTGTGCTTTAGGCTGCACAATAAATGCAACTCTGATAGTGTTTGAACTGGCTCCCATCCTTTCCTTTTGTCTCCTCACTAATGTAAAAATATGCTAGAGTGAGTCACCTTTTTAATAAAATAAGAAAATGAAGTGATCTAAAGTGCTCAAAAGTTATAAATAATGTGCTGTTGTCAAAACTGATTACTGCAAAGAATTTAAAAAAAAAACCATGAGAGTAGAAGTTACCTACTATTTTGAGGAAACTGTTTAAATTACATTAACAAATTACAACAAGCTGCTGTTATTTTTCAGCCATGTGACAAGGGATCTGTGATTAGGTGTCAAAACAGACCTTTAATCCCTTTCCAGAAAAACATTCAAGATTAAATTTAATCCAGGTGTTGCACCAATGATGTCTTGCATCATTTTCTTCTTCTATCTACCTCCCACTGATCTGACAATGGGACTCCCGAATGTCATATGCTACCACTTTGCTACATTTGCATAATGAAACAACCCTAGACTCATCATCATCAACTACTATAATAAAATCAGCCATGGGCATCACCTTGTAATCCAAAACCTTTGCAGTAAACTATTATTGTAGATTTTCTTATGAATATGTGTATAATTAACTACATGTGTGCCTTCTTCAGTTTCTTGAAGTCAATAATTGTCAGTTACAACTAAAATAAGGTGTAACATAAGTAAAGAAGAATTAACTCTTCAATATCAAATTAACTGCATTAGGTGGTTGGAGTCCTGGCAGCAACTGATGTGAATTAAACAACAGATTCGAAGTAATGAGGGCCCTCAATGAATTCGAAAAAATCTGCTACAACTATTAAATTATTGCCCACATCTGAATAAATGTATGAACTTTCTGAAAATCATCCCCATCACTGATAGCTCTTTAACCTACCTCCTGGCACTTGAAAAATATTTTCTCCGTTGATGCATCTCCTTAATTCCTTGATAGTCATTGTCAATCAACAGCGGATATAATCTTATCAAGCATAACGAACAACTAGAGACGTGTAAAAGTGGCACGAGTGAGGCAGAAGAACAGCAAACCATAAATATGTAGAATGCGGCAAAGGAAAGAAGCAGGGCTTTAGAAATGGTGAAATAATGAGGAGCTGAAAGTGGTGATGGAGTGCAAGTGTGTGAGGAGAATGACGAATGCTGAAAAAAATAGAGGAGAGGGAAGAGGAAGAAAGTGGAGAAGAAAGAAGTTCATAGGACAGATTGAGCTAGACAGGCTGCAGAAAATTGTGCAATGATTATTTTCTGCTTGGCCCGCCGAGGTCTGTGCTGGTAGCAAGTTACATGTATTCTTGTCCAGCTTAAATTTGCATGTCCTCTAGCTGAATCTTTCTTCTTCTGACACCAGAGGACAAATTCACAGAGGAACTATCATCTTGAAGATTATTCTGAAAGCCACTGAACAACACTTTCCAACCTTTCAACCCTTGCTTTTGCTTTCGTTTTCACCCCTCAACTTGTGAAACTACAACAATAAAAATAAATACTGGCATATCTTTTTTCTCATTCAAAATGCACTGCAATAGGTACAGTAATGCGCCCACACAGTAACAGGCCAAATTTTCTCAAATACTGCAACAAAATCCACAGAACAACAAAAGCTTTAGATATCAGAAAAGAGCTATCAGATACTTGCAATTGACAGAAGGTATCTCACTGAACAGCTCAGGCGTTCAGTGAGATTTTTCAATACCTTTTAGTTCTATGAAATGTTTTTGTTTGTTTTTTATCTTTCTTTACTTGTGTGACACAGGTTTTATCATTGTGTGAGACACAAATACCAGCGTTTTACCTCACTGACGGCGACGTAGTATCTAGGCTGCTGAAAACGAGGCGCATTGTCATTGCGGTCCCGAACAACGATTCGCACCTCGTGTAAAATCACAGTACCAATCAGTTCATTGGTGCACTGAACCTGAACCACGATGGATTGAATATAAGATGGTGGCTGAAAGAGAGAGAAAAAAAAGTAGATAAAAGACTGTTGGAATGATGACACAACTGTAAATCAGAAAACACAACTGAAATATCACAGAAGATTACAGGAGTACACATGCTTCTTATTTGTGCCAAATTCAACAATAAAGTTAACTTTCAAAATAAAACAGCAGGAAATTGATATTTATTGAGAAAGCGGAGCCAAAACTTTGCAACATTTTTGATAGTGAATGGTACTGAGTCAAGTATAGAGATGTAAAAACAGTCTTTACAGTAGAGACACTTTAAGTATCAGAGACACAGAGTCCATTTGTCATTTCACCATCTTTAAATGCTGAAAATAGTTTCTGCAAAACGTTTGCAGATCTTCTAATGTTTTACATGATTTGGTGACACCCCCCTGTTTCCTTTTTCAACCATTTCTTGATGACAAACGTCCTCCAAGTTTTTTAATTTAATTACAATCACAGCCTAAATTATTCCATTCAGAAATGTTTAGATCAGAGGATTTTGTTCATCATTGGGGGGTTTTTTCAGGACATTTTTTGATAAATTCAAAGCTGAAAGGAGCAATTAGAGCAGATTAGCTTTAACCTTAACACTTTACCTTGAAGGTCTGATTTGAAGAGTGCTGCCCTGATGGTTGTGCTTTTCTAAGATCTGCCTTTAATTCAGAATTTCTGGCACTGATTCACAGTGCCCTTTGATTGAAAACTGGAGTGACCACAGTTCTTTATGCCTGATTACTCAATTTTGGTTGAGCAGCCAGGCCTATGAAAATAATTTTTCCATTTACAGGTACTGTATGTTGCTCAACACAATCCTACCTCACAGGTCTGCATACAATTCTCTGGCTTATGTGTTGGTTTTCACTATGTCATAATCCAACTTGTTTATCACAACATAAAGTAAAGAGTGACCTCCAATATTTGAAAAATAAAAGTTATACCATTAAAACTAAATTTATATGGTCATATAAATGGTCATCAAGTATGCAAACTGTATATAGAAAGACTCTAAAATGTATTTTTTTGACCGAGGAGAAAAATCTGCTAAGTCCTTAATGACAATAAGTGAAAAACCTGAGGGTGTAGAAACTTTCCACTCACACTGCATTGTAAGTTAAACACTTAACAGGACATGCGCCCCAGAAAATAAAACATGACTATAAACTAGACATAGCATAGACTTTGCTATGAAATAGCAAAAATGTCTTACATCTCTATCAAGAACTCGTCCAGTGCTGTTCAGAAAAAGAGCCTGTTTGGAAGGATCAAGGATCACCCAGTAGTCATGGTTGTCTCTTAGAGACAGAGAGATGGTACGATCCGGACCCTCTGCAACACCATTGATCTGCATGTTCTCCACCAACAATGTTCCTGGAATGAAATAAGAAAATGTATTTGAAAATCAAGAAATACAGCAAATCCAGAAAACTGAATTATTCAATTCACATGTGAACTTTAACAGAAACAGTGCAATCTTATGCAAATAAGCAGACACTTCCAATAGCAACTCTTGTTTGGCTTTATGTTTTTAATTGTTATATACCCGGCAATAAAGAGGCTTTTAACCTGAAAAAAAGAAATGAGTTGGTAAAGATTGACGGACAAAGTCCTAAGAATGTAAATCTGAATAATGAAAAGCAGATATAGGGTTATCAGTTTTCTTTGCATATAGAAGATCCTGGAGCACAAAACATTTAATTCAATTAGCAAGATCATCAGCTCCCCAAAAATCTAATGTTTGAATGACTTTATGGCCTAACTATAGTTTAATTGATTAAAAAAAAACTTTTAGGATTAATAAAAGATCAACTTTCATTGAGCGAGATAGCGAATGAGCCATAATTAACAACACACTGTCAAATTTTAATGGTGAAGCAATTTGAGTTTAAAAATACTGTAATATTAAAGTCAACAAACACATTAGAATCACAGTTTTCATCAGAGGCCCAGTATATCAGTCTGACTGTGGATAGAATCAAGATTTCATGAGCTTTGCAACAATCTTCAGTCAAATCTAAGAATAAAGATATTACATTTGGTCGTATTGGTATAAAATGAGTTTATCCACATTGTGGCATTTGTTGCTCAATTTCAACACATGGCGGAAATGATGGAATCACCCAATTTGGAGGATGTTTGTTCAGCAATTATCATCACCCTTTAAAAAACACAAAAATGTTACTATAAAAAGTCATTCAACCACTTCTTTACAAGAGCACATGCAGGGAAAGACATATGTGTTATTGCTGCCATACAGGGAGGAGACAACATTTACTTCATCTTCTTGGGAGTGTGGGGGCTACTGATGGTTGGGCAGGGTGCCCCCCTATGATAATAATAATAATAATAATAATAGAGGAACGCTGTAGTTCAAATCCTACACAATTATATGGTAATGTAACAAAAACATTTAAACAGTAAAGGTCCACTTTAGAACTTCTGCTAATTTCTCTACTTCAAGCAAATCAGGCAAGTGTGCTAGAACAGGTCTGATTGCAAAGATTTCTGCCAAAATCAGTCAAAGTTTAGCAAAACAAAACAAAAGACAAGCCCTAAAGCATGTATTTGGCTACTTTTCCGGTTTTGTGGTCAAAAGTTTTATTCCAACTCAAAAAAAGACGAACATGTTTCCCTTGGACTCTGTCTTTGTTTGAACTGAATAATGTGGGTCTTGATTGTTTCCATGAAGATCAATGTGATTTTATAGTTCAGTATTCATTTGTTATTACCTGCATAACATATCTATTAAAACATCTGTAAAAGTGCTCAGGCTAACTTTATATAGCCTTTACTTTTGCACAGTTCCTCATCAGACATTAGACATTAGCACTAGACTGCTATCCTCTGGTTTTCACTAAAAGTAATGTTGTTTTCCTTTTTAAGATAACCAGAAAAGATTTTGAGTGGTGTTCAAGTGTTATTACTCTGACACAGGAACACAGATCTTGATTCTAGTCTAAATAAGCAGTTGAGTCTGCTTTTATAAAAAGAGTCCTTTTAAAGTTTGAAGAGTTTTTGCACCTGGTTGACTGGCAGGAGATATGGCCTCTCAACTTGAAAAGCTGTCACTGGAAAGGACAAGAAAGAGTCCTTCAAAAACATATTTCTACAGAGCAAAAATGTTAGTTAGGGTCAACTATGTCTAAAATGTAGACCAAGTGCAAACAGATTTAGAAGATAGTAAAAACATGAGTAGACCATGTAAGATATCAAAGGCATTGAAACAAAAACTCAAAGTCAATATGCCGGGAATAAATGAACGAAAAAGATATTTAAGGAACTGGCAGAAATAGTAGTAAATATTTCACAAACCAGCTGAAGTAAACAGGATTTACATACAGCAACACCCAAACTTAAAAATCACTGATTTGTAAACAACAAAACAAGGTCACGGTGAGCTAAATATAGCAGTCATGGCCTGTAAATGGTTGGATGAAATAGATATTAGTGATGAATCATGATTTCTCTTTTGGCAAGGAGATGATGCTGAAAATTTGATTTGGTGAAAGTCCAAAGAAGTACATAAAGATTACTGGCTGAAGAAAACCAGTACACTTCTTAGATAACATGGGGGTTGCATTGCAGGTACCACTCCATGGGAGATGACAGACATTGCCTACATTTAAATTGAAATTCAACACTTTTCAAAAGAAGATTTGGTGATGTTGAGAGAACATTTTCAGAATATTTTATCCCAGAACAAAGAGTGTTAAAACTGTTTTCTCAGGAAATATATATGTCAAGTCAGTGATATGGCCAGCAAAATGCTCAGATCTCAATAATTGAATATTTATGGAAATGGGGTGAAAAAAATGTCAATGATAAGACTCCATCCTGCAAATTTAATTTGATAACTGCTATACGAGAAAGTCAGAACATGACTGATGAAGAATATCATTTTTTTCATTATTGAGGTTTCAAAGGATTCAAGCTATAACAAAAGTTGAAGGAATAAGCTGTCATTTTTACATCTGGTTGCAGAAGAGGGATTTGTAATGGGGCAATTTCCTTACAGAACAACCCTTTTTGCTCATTTTTTACATGGCCCATAAAATTATTTAATTAACATAACACCCAATCTACAAAACCATCCCACTGACAACCAATCACTGATCAGATCCATCGATCAGATTAAATACCGGATGTGTCAGAACTTTCTCCAATTAAATGAAGACAAAGCTGAAATCATAGTTTTGTTGGAGCCAAACGAGAAAGATTAAAAGTCTGCACTCAGCTTCAGACGGCTAAGTTAGAAACTAACAACAGAGCCAGAAGCCAGCGTAGTCATGGAATCAGACCTGAATGTCTGTTAGAGCAGCTGTGGAGTCAACCTGTTATCACTTTGAGGATTAAAGGACTGGTGTCACCACAGGACTTAGAAAAACTTGTCCATCATCGTTGTAGACTAGACTATTGTAACTCTGTCCTTACAGGTCTCCCTAAAAGACAGCTGCAGTTAGTCCAGAATGCTGCTACTCCAGTCCTCACCAAAACCAGGAAAGTGGATCATATACAGTAACACCAGTCCTCAGATCTTTACTCTGGCTTCCTGTTTGTCTTAGAATTCCCTTCAAAACCCTGCTGCTAGTTTATAAAGTACAGAATGGTTTAGGGAAAAATACATTCAGGATCTTCCGGTTTGTCATGAACCAACCAGATCCCTCAGGTCATCAGGGACAGGTCTACTTTCTATTCCCAGATTCAGAACTAAACAAGGAAAGGCAACGTTCAGGCTTCATGCTCCTCACATGGTGAACAAACTCCCAGAAACCTGCATGTCTGATGAAACTCTCAGCAGTTTTAAATCAGGGTTAACAACTTTTCTATTGGCGGCCTTTTAAGAAGAGTAGTAATATTTTTTGGAGGGTTTCTTTCTTTTGTTATTTATTATTTTGCTAATTCTTTCTGTGTATTCTTAAAGATTTCTGCACTCCACTGCAATGTATCTATTGTTTTAAGCACCTTCAATAGTCATAAATATAAAATGTGCTATACAAATAAACTTGCCTTGCCTAAAAGGTGTGAGTATGCTTCTAATGAAAACTCACATGGTTTTACAGAGGAGCAAGAGGATTGAAGAGGAACAATTTTTGTACATTATTATTTTAAAATGTCTATAATAACTCAATAATAAAGTATTGCAATGGAGGCATTGAGCTTATACAGTAGAGATTCAGTTAAATTTCAGGAGTGAAGCATTGTAATATGACTAAGGAAATTATTCTGCCCAGTCTTTGTTCTTCAGTTACATACAGTACAGTAATAAGTGTCTGTGCTGTTAAAACAACTGTTTCATTTCCAAAGAAAATTGAAAATAAGTAGAAGAACAGACAGATTAGACCCTATTCAACTTCAAAAAGCAACATAAGCTGTAGAATAGCCTCTTAGGCCTGGCATATATGATAACCCTCCAATCTGAAAATAACACTAAGGACTGGTGTTGAGAAACAGAAGTGCACTCAAGCAGTTTTAAAAGTGCAGCAGCATCCCCACATCGGGAAGCAGAGGAGTAAGAAGCTAATGGATCCTTAAATGCAGAAAGCAAATGGTAATTTTATATTTTCTACATATGGTTGATGAACTCATGTGGGTAAATACAGAACCATTAATCATGAAGGGTCTTTCCAGGTCACTAGAATTATATCAGAAAGGAGGAGCATAAAATATGCAAGAGTGAAAATAACTACACAAAATGGCATGCTTGACTCTTACAGCCCTCCACACCAGAGGAGACCAATTACCAGACACATTAACAGTGTTGGGGAGTAACGGAATACAAGTACCGCCGTTACGTATTTAGAATACTATTTATGAGGAACTGTATTCCGGTACAGTTACTATTTTAAATCTGGGTATTTAGAATACAGTTACTTTTGTAAAACCATGAGAATACTTTCGCCACCACATCTCCAAATAGATAAATAATAACTTATTTTGGGGCAATCGCCATGGTGTTGTGTTGGCTATCCCATAATTTCCAGTAATTAACAGCGCTGCACGCTCCCTCTACAGTAGCATCACAACAGCATCACGTGCGGTCAGGTATGGATTCAGACA
>JAVQJG010088525.1:0-12415 GCA_036024015.1 Craterocephalus amniculus | reverse complement strand
GTGTTTGTGTGTGTGTGTGTGTGTGTGTGTGTGTGTGTGTGTGTGTGTGTGTGTGTGTGTGTGTGTGTGTTTGTGTGTGTGTGTGTGTGTGTGTGTGTGTATGAGAGAGAAAGAGAAAGTGAAAGCACAAGTATAATTGTGTTTCCTAAACTATTATATAATTAAATTGAATTTGTAGTTGTAGTTTTTTTTATCATGGAAAGCACTTTATGTTACTTGTATGAAAACTGTTTTAGGAATAAAATTGGATTTATTCTGGAATGGAGGTTTTACAAAACTTAAAACATGCCACAGCTGAACAAAGCTAAATAGCTTCGAGCACTAGCACTGGACACACAGTTTCATCTTGTTGATATTCCTTATAGACTGCTTCTACCATGTGGTCAGCAACCAGAACTACACAAATCACCTCATAGTATCCAAGCATCATCTCTGCTAGTTCCAGAGAAGATTATCTGTGATCTTATCTTTGAACTTAAAACCTTCATGAAAATAGATAAAAACAGAGACAACTGAATCACACATCTGTGTGTTTAGAATGAGATGTAGTATTTGTATCTAAGTTGAACATTTTACATTCTACAGGCCCTAACAGTAGATGTAAAAAGAAAAACAAGACATTAATGTTACAATGAATTTTTTAGGACAAAACATCTTTGGAAAAATTAAAAGGAAATAATTAAGAGGATATGGTGATGAAAATCAAATGCTCTTGGTTAATTGATGGTATGACATCATCTACAAAAACAGACATTTAGGCAGCTTGATGGGACATTTGGATTTTTGTTAACAACAAGACATCATCAGGAGAAATCTTACATAAACAGTTGTTGCTGCATAACATTCTAGGAGTGATTATTCAGTATCGATAAACTCTTTAAAGTTCAGGTTAATTCAATTTTCAATAAAAGTCTTTTACGCTTTTTGGTTTGTTTGAAATCAAAAACTTTAGTTTGTCACACTTATTTCTGAATACATTGTATTTAGTTGGAAACTATTAAAACATAAGGGATTTAATTAACTGAATGGAGAAATGACCTTAAAGCTATGATTTTCCTCCACTGAAGTGAATGTTAGTGTTACTTCATGGTCTTCAGTGCTTACATTGGATCAGGTGGAACAAAATACATTTTGTTGAGACATTTTAACAGATTTAAGAAAGAAGACCCATTTGACACTTCCTGGTCAGACTGATGCAGCTACTGTACACTTACAGTATAGAGTAGTTTTGCTGAAGGTTTCATGCATTAACCCACAGGTCAAAGGAGCTTTGATATGTGCAATTACAGCAAGTTAACTAGAATATGGATTTAATCAGGGGTAGTTCTGATGGGATTTGTCAGAATGAAAAAACACAATTGATTCATTCTTGTTTTTCTCATCAAGTTATGCTTAAAAAAATTTTTTTAACAGTTAACTTTCTATCTAATATTTACTTCATGTTCAAGCGAGCAAGGAAATACTGCTGAACAACTAATAGTGTAAAACTAAATGCCAGTTTTCCATTGAACAGTTTTCAGAAATAAACCAGCTTGTGCTGCAGATATGGAGGCACACAAAGTGTCAGCTCTCCACGGTTCAAACAAACAAAACCCTCACAGAGGAGAAAATAAGAAGCTTAAACTCCATGAACTGCTCATCATTTATGAGACAACACTAAACTCTTCAAAAACTTTAGAAACAGGCGGACAGAAAGGAAGCAAAATTAATCACATGTTATAAATGTGAACAAGTGAATTTTAACAGCTTATTAGTAAAACTGAGCAGTATTTAATTTATAAAAAATGCTGATTTTCAGCAGCAGTTTTAACAAGAACGCCAGTTATTCATCAAACAAGCCATTTGTTAAAAGGCATCGAGCACTATTTTGATGGTGAAGTCATTATTTATCTAGTTCTGGTTTGAGTCTATCCCAGATGTCGTCAAGGGAGATCATCCTGTAGCTACAGGTTGCCAGTCCATGGCCGCAACATGCTCATTTGTGGGCATGAAATATGATTTTCATATGCCTAAAAAAAGATACCAACTTCCCGAAGCAAAACTTAAGGTACATTTTGGATGTCTTTTTAAACCTTCCTTGTCCTTCTTCTCTTTCATTTGTGTTGTTTTATGCCTTGCATGTGAAAAGGGTAAAAGTACAGAGTTGAGTGCCAACACTAAAAACAATAAAAGGCACCGAGTAGCATGACGCTGAGTGTGAGTTACATGTTTCATTAGAACAGGCTATTCAAGTATTTTACTGAGGGTATTTATATATATGTCCCAGCTGATGAAAACAGTGGAGCAGCATTTCCTCAATTTCCTCAAGCCCAAAGTGCAACAGGCTCAGGACCCCGTACTGTTTCCCTATCGCGCAGGTGTGGGTGAGGGGGATGCTATTCTCTACCTCCTACACCATGTCCAAGCAAATCTGCATTAGGGGAGAAGCACAGTGAGGATCATCTTCTTGGATTTCTCAAGTGCCTTCAATACAATCCAGCCCCTGATACTACTGGACAAACTGAAGGAGATGCAAGTGGACCCCTGCTTGGTGTCCTGGATCAGTAACTACGTAACAGCTAGACCACAGTACTTTAGGCTTAAGGACACCACATCTGACACTGTCTTTAGCAGCACAGGAGCAGCACAGGAGCACCCCAAGAGACGGTGCAGGCCGCCCCTCCTCTTCACACTCTACACCTCAGACTCAGACTTCTGCCACAACTCAGATCTATGTCACATCCAGAAGTTTGCAGGTGAAACCGCCATCATGGGGTGTATCTGGGATGATGGAGAGGACGAGTACAGGAATCTGGTCAGTGACTTTGTCACCTGAAGTCAGATGAACCATCTTCAGCTCAACACCTCAAAGACTAAGGAGCTGGTTATTGACTTCAGAAAAACCACAGCCCACAACCACATCCAGTGACCATCAGGAACAATGAGGTGGAGATTGTAGACCACTATACGTACCTCGAGTTGTGGCAGGAAAATAAGCTGGACTGGACATGCTTTACAGATCACCTGTACAAGAGGGGCCAAAACTGTACTTCCTGCGAAGACTGGGATCTTTTAACATCTGCAGGAAACTCCTGTGGATGTCATATCAGTCTGTGGTGGCTAGTATGCTTTTCTATGTTGTGGTCTTCTGGGGGGGTAGCATGACAAAAGAGTGTGCTAACAGGCTGGATAAACTCATCAGGCAGGCGGGCTCTATGGTTGGCATGAAGCTGGACTCCCTGGTGAGAGTGGCAGAGAGAAGAACACAAAAAAACTACTGGCTATTGGGAATGACACCAGCCACCGTCTGCACACTCAGAGGAGGCTGATAAGTAACAGGTTGCTCCTCCCCAAGTGTAGGACCAACCGTCTCAAAGGGCCTTTTCACATGGCGTGCTCGGGCCTGGGTCCGAGCACGCTAAGTAACAAGACGAGTTCGCTTTGTTATTGATATACTGTGCTGAAGACGTAAGGCTTTGCTTCTTCCTCGGTTGTTCGCTATCAGCCAACTTTCCTCAACACTGCCACCTAGTGTTCTGGCTTCGACATTACCAAGCGTGCCCGAGCCTGGTTCAAGCACTGGCATGTGAACACAACTCAGGAGTAATCGGTCCCGGGCACGGCACGGGCCCGAGCACGCCATGTGAAAAGGCCCTGATATTCATCATGCAGGTTTTTGTGACACATCTGCCTTTATGTACCTTAGTCAGCTGAGTGTGAATCTTGCAGAAAATGTTTTTAATCTTACCCAGGCTTCTTGGCCCAGCAAATTTGGATTTGATTTTTTTCCAGTGAAAACTCATGGGATTTACTTACTTTCTCTAGAAAAAATAAGTTTGATTTGCACATCTTGTACTTCTTTTTAACCGCCAAAAATGCAGTTGCAACATCAAAGTGTGTCAAAAAAGTCAGTTTAATCATTCCAAGGATTTCTTTAGTTGTAGGCGTTGTTATGCTGCTCTGTCCCTCTAACATGACCTACATTTGAACATTTCAGAGAAAAAGAAGAAAAAAACAGGTATTTTGTAACTGAATACTCTTTTAGTCGATTAGGGGAAGTGACCCTTTAATCATTGACACTTTGAACAATATGAGATGCCTCATCCGCTTTACAAATCTGGTTCTAAGCTGCCACAAAGCTTGGAAACAACAAAAGCATATGCTTTTATCTATCTACATCTGGTTGCAATTAAAGTGTCACCCTGTGGTAAAATAGGGACAATGCTATGATTAAAAGCCAATTGGCAGTGACATTACTTTCCCTGTGCATGTGTTTAGGATGTTCCGATCCACTCTGAGCTCAGTGCTTTGGATCACACTTCACTTTTGGGGTTACTCAGACTGATATTACATTTGTGGGAACTGGACGGATCTCACATTTGCCTGGACTATAGCGTTCTGCCGGACAATTACGTAATTGATTACGTCATAATGCTTTTTTTTATGTGAAGAAAATTCATGACATTAGAGCACAGATGTGATATGAATCTCTCCCAAAACTGTCATAAATCATTCTTATTTACACATAATAATACATCTGCATTATTCCACACAGCACTATGCTCCTTTTCACTTTCTTATCAGATGTAATTAAATGAAACATTTTCTTTTCAGGAAAAACACCCTGAATGTTTTCACTCTGTAATTTGCAGAGGCTGTATTTTCACATCTCCATGTCTGTGATTATGCACGTGAGAATGAGTTTAGGTGTGCAGACGCATTCAAACATAAATTCGCGCAGCATGTGTTTGTGACCGCATGTACGTGCATTTGTGTACTTCCTGCTGGTTGTGTGTAAATATGTGTAAGAAACAGATGCCAGTAGACTGAGCTTCAGTGTGTCCATCAGTCATGATGTGTGGTGAGGAGGACCCAAATGCAAACTTATGGGCAGCAGTCAGGCCCGATTTTCTAAGAACTCAAAGTGCTGCTGTAGCAAGATGCCCATCATGTTCAGTACTAGACAAACCTGAAAGAATTAAAGCAACGTAATAGAAAACTACTGAGACAATAACAAATCAAAACAGTAAGCACAAACGTAAAGCTGGGGTACTTAAACTGAGGAAGACATTTACAAATGAGGAGCAGTTGTGACAATCAGTGTGTGAAAACCTGGTGTGAGACACAGGAACAGGAAGTAAGCTTAAAAAACAGTACACAAGGGGGCAAATTCCACAACATTAAACAGGAAGGAAGACCAACAAAAATGCAACTAAACCAGAACATGAAATTCTCACACACGATGAACAAAGACCACTCAGAGAAGCAGAACAAAAAATATAAACCAAGAAGCACTGAAATCCCGACCTGAACTGGAGAAAGCCCAACCGAAAACCAATGAGCAGATTGAGGGAATAAAACAAAACCAGAAAGAACAAACAAAGCCCAACAGAAACAAAACACATAGATCATGATACCCTAATTAATTTAATAAAAAAAAGACAAATTAACATCATAACAAGGAAGTAGTTTATCATAGTGATACTCAGGAAAACCAAACCAATTTGCAGATACAAAAAATTGTATAGAAGTTTAATGATATAAAAAACCTAATTGGATGGTTTCTGAAACAGATGTCCTGTGGACAGAAACATTGTTGCATGTGTTGTGTGTCTAACAAATACCTACTGATACATGCTAAAGGGCAAATCTCCCTGTCAGCAGCTTGTCAGTGATACTGTCTGTAGCAATTGTATTTCCCATTATCAGGTATTCCTGTTGGAAGAAAATGATCTTAATGTGATCAGCATCATAAGCCCTTTAGCAAGCTTGGGTGTATGCTTATCCTTTTATGTGTGGAATTACAAACAGGCTGATTATAAAACTTTCCACAGTGACAGGGAGAATTAGCAGGCTAAGCATATGCTAATGCTATTGTACCCTCATCAATGATGTATAGCTGAGCTCTTTAGTGGTGGCCTTTTTCCACAGACAAACACTCATCAGAAAATGAGGGAGAAGGACAGACAGGCAGATTGAAATGAGAATCAACTGGTATTAATAAGAGGCTAAAGCGTTTTGGCTCAAACTAACACATAGAACCATCATCCTGCTTTTTTACTTTGAGCAAGTCTGGCTATTAGCTTTATCCTGGGCCTATGAATCTATATTTCTTTTTGACAGAGGGTTCATAAAGGGACAGTGGAACATCAATTTCTTCGCAGGACTTCAAAGCGAGACATGAGGCCCCATAGAGCCGAATGACTGCTGTGTTGCACACTGTGGCCAGGGATATCAAAGAATTCCTTTTTTTTTTAAACATTCATTGCTGTAATGAAATAGCAGCGACAGTACAAAAGAGGGCTCTTTGGTTGCCCACCTTCTCTCCTCCCTGCTTTTTGGTCATGATTGAATGTAAGTATTACTCAGAGTTGAGGGTAGCCTCTCCAAACCCACATTGCAGAAGCCAGCTGAAGAACCATTCAGATTAGACAAGGGACAATGTGCTCATAATATCTATATCAGCGGTGTCCTGTCTTAATTCACTTTTATTACATCCATTCATAATGCTCTCATAATGATGAGATGGATCCCATCCAAGGGATTTTCACAGTGTCACCTTTATTATCACATACTGTGATTTGTCATTTGCTACTCTACATGTCCCTCTAATGAGGATAAGTTAGACCTCTCTGAATTAAATCTAAGAATAAAATGCCACCATGCCATGTATTCTTTATCATTAACCCTCTATTCACCTACTGGATGCAATACACTTAAGGATAATAAATGGGAAGGGTTTGTTTTAAATCAACAAGAAAAAGTAACTCAATACTGTTGTAGCTAATTCCCTTACATTTTAAGCAAAGGAACCAATGGGTGCAAATAAGCATGCATACTTAGTGTGTATTCTGCACACGCTGAGTTATATACCAAGTTTCTCAGTGAAGAAGAGAACCCAGCACACAGCTGGAGCTGACATCATTAGTATGTCAAAATATCAGACAACCTAATGCATCAAACATGGACATAAAGAAATAAACCGCTTTGTTGCAGGCCAAGTAAACATTTATACTACAGGGGCAGAGTGGGGGTGCTGTTTGAGGCTTCCCTCCGTGTATGTGAGCGGGCATTCATTCATCTGTGAATCGGATGGGAGGACGAGAGGCAGTGATTATTGCTGTAAGCCTGCTGAAAACCAGGCCCAGGTCAAACATGGAACAGCTGTTTTGTACCAGTGAGAGATGATAATGTCCAGACAAAATGATAAAAAAACATGTTTTTATTTTACTTAATCAGCTGATAGTAAATCCCAAAGACAAGTCTGTGTAGACATATTCCTTCATCCCAGAAAAGTAGTGCTGGGAACATTGAATAAAAAGTACTAGTAAGGACTTCTAAAACCCCTGACGGCAGAGACAGTCTATGCAGCAAATTGCAAGTCAAATTCCTGGGAACATTTTTTCACCTTCATTTTCAAACATAAAGTCTGATGAGAAGATTAACACAGCTTCAGGTTCAGTATCATGAGCTGCTGACAAGGGCCAATGCAGTAATGGAGTAAGGAAAAATACTTTTATTAAGCAGCAACAGAGTACATATTTGCAGGAAGGAGGAGTTGCCAAAGTCCTTTTTCATTTTAGAGACCTGACTGTGACTTAGAAAATGGATGGCTCAAGGTTTGAGAGACGGATTCTCTTGCTGTCTCACAAAGCAAAAGCTGAAAGGGATATTTGAAAGCTGACAGTGCCAATATCAGACTGTAATTACTTGTAAAATGTTCACCAACACACTGATCATTCAACTAATCACATCATGATTGAAAAGAAATCCGATGTATCACAGTCTTACTCTCACAAGATGGGTTTAAAATATTCACATGAACAATCATGTTTTTGGTCCTCTTTTGTATCATAGGGGCTTGGAGACTTCCTTTGATAATAAGCAGCACTTTCTGTCCTTGGGTTGTTCAAATAAATTCTTATTTGTGTCCTTTTTTTATTTTTTTAGTCTCTACTGTATCCTTTTATATCTTTTTTAACTGCACAGCAAAGGCGAGCCATTACTTCTGTGGTATACTGCTTTCCCTCTCTGAATGGAGAAACCTTGGCTGTCCATATTGAAAAGCTGATTCCTCATTGAATTGGAAGCCCTTGTCCTTACATTGCTCTGTCTACTGCACTGATTGTGTACTAATGGCAACATCAGTCCCCATCTGGTGGCCATCATTTGGATTCAGGGCAGGGCCTGTCCCAGCAGATACATCCGATTAGTCCATCTCATCGATTTGTGCTGGCTCGTCATGACTTAGTCAACCCAAGGTGTCTCTTCTATGACATGCTGTCTCCTTGTGATTTAGTTTGCCAACACTCTAAGTGCATTGAGTGTGACAATAAAATCTTTAATCTAATATGCATCCTAAGAGCGAGAGAAAGGGGAAGCGAGGAGGGGAGGTAATGTTCTTCATGAGCTTAAATGTAATGGGAAAGGTTTCTCTCAAGTTTATGAATATAACATGTAGTATTAAACGCTTTGTCAAACAGTCTTCTAAGTTATCAAATGATGAATGTACACAAGTGCCTATTTCTATTGTGGCAGCTGTTTTGTCGTCTGTGGGGGAAAAATGTGATTATTATCCTGTAAAATAGACATGAAATTTTGTATCTGTGCTCTAAAGAGGTGAAATCCCATTTTCTCCTCATATGTAACCCAACCTAATCTGCTTTTGCAGTTTGATAGTGTGAATAGGGTTACAGGGCACGATGCATGCTCGATGTTCTCAGCAATCGTAACCGACAAGGATCCCATTGCCGGTGCTAGTAGGAAAGCATTGTTTTTATGAACGTGTGAGCTGTATTTGAATGAGATTTGGAGTTACACTGTCGTAACAGATCTTTCCAGTGACCCCGTAACAAGATGCATGGCTTGGCCTACCGTGTGCCTATGTTGCAAAAAGATGGAGCTTTTGGGATATGGCATACTCTGTAATACACTGTTAAACACTGTAAAAAGTGAAGATGCATTATGAAATCTTTTTACACATTACAGGAAGACACTATTTTATTGATGCAGCCTTAAACTAGGATGTGAAATAGCAGCACAAATCATAGCAAAATGTCATTTGTGCTCAAAAGTGAAAAACTGCTGTAATTTTAATGCTCAAGATTTATTGAAAGCCTGTGTTTTGATTTAAATATCACATTTTTGACATTTTTACATAATGAAATGTGCGGATTGCCCAACTTTTAGATTCTTTTGGAAAATGTTCTTGTAGAGGGGGGATAACCAAGCTTGAACTGCATCTGACCCAGGGTTGTCAACTTTTCACTTTTTTTGTGTGTGTTGGCAGTCACAGTTGGCTGGAGACCTGCCCAGGGTGTACCCTGTTGCTTGCCTAGCTGCTGCTGGGATGTGCTGCAGCACCCCTGCAACTCTGCATTGGACTAGCAGGTACAGGTGCTACCCAGAAAATTTGAATATGCTGGAAAAGTTGTTTTATTCAGGGAATTCAACATAAACTTCACAGATGAAGTTGTATGCGTGTATGTATACATGAATTTCATCTGTGAAGTTAATGCTGCCTTCATGAGGTATGGGAAAGATGAGCCTTTCCACCTGTAAAATGGAAATTACCAGTGTATTGTGTTCAAGTGCTTTTTATGTTGTTGTGAAGAGAAACATGGTGGACAATAAGCGAACAATAATTAGATTTCTTATTAAAAATGACATAAGTTTAAATGGAGATACTATATAAAAGAATGTAAGCAACAACACTGAGTAGGCTACAAACAGCAGCAGAGAACATTTAGCATAACGTGATTGTTACCATACACAATCGTCTCACTGCTCTCGGCCATGTTGAAAGGTCAAAGTTGATCTCATCTTGGCAGCTTGCGTATCATAAGATTTTTCCAGTTTTCCAGTGGAAATTACGACATGAGTGGGTGTTCATGTCGTCGGTTTTTGGTATTTATCATAAATATGATAGCACATGAAGGCAGCATAAGTTACAAAAATGCATGCACTTATTCAGGATATTCTAATTTTCCAAGTAGTGCCTGTAACTTAACTTCAAAGATATAAGTACACATATAGACGAATATTGTGCAAATCAATATATTTTTTGCGTTTATTTGTTTATATTTTTCTGATAAGGATTTGCAGCTTCAAAAAAACTCAAAATAAATTAATAAAAAAATGGATTTTGAATTAAATGTCATGCCTCTGAAAGCAAACTCTCAGATCTGTACTTAGTACATAAAATGTATTGGTTTCATCTTTTAAGTTTAATTGCCTGAATTAAACAACTTTTCCAGCATATTCTCATTTTCCGGGTAGCACCTGTATAACTAAAGGACTGTCACAGTTGGTAAGGGTTAGGCATAAACTACATGGTCAGGTTTAAATATTTTTATTGTATTAGGACAAAAAAAATCTGAGGCATATTCATTATTGGTTTGGTCACATTATCTTTTTGAGCATGTACAGAGACAATTGTTTTGTGTCTTTTTTTTAAAAACAATCCTGAATCCATTCAATTTAACCATTGATAAAACAACAGATCTTACATTAACTAAGATACTTTTCTCAAGCTTAAATTGAATGTTGTTCTCAGGAGAACCTGTTCAAATTTTGTGTAAATTCTTGCATGTTGGCACAGCTGTCCAGCCATACTAACAGCAGAAAAACAGAGCTTCGTTCTTACCTCTTTTTAATAAATCTTTATTTTGATTTGGTCTCTTATTGTCCTGATGGAAAAATAACAGTGGCGCTAAAAAAGAAAAAGAAAGGGTATGACTCATCAGGCCACACAGCCATTCAACCGGCCTTCCCATCTCACCCCACTGTGACCCTGGCTCTGTGAGTGTGCAGATTACTGCGTGCGAGAGGAGAAAAATCTTGGGCTTGACGCCAGATTCTTGTCATTTTGGCCAGAATGACTTCTATATATCAAAGTGGAGCTTTTGATGAAGCCAGTTATCCTTTATCAAAAAGGCATTACTAGGACCATGACTGAAATTGAATAGGACGATATAACCTCAAAGTTAAATAGTTTTAGTGGGGATAACAAGTCTCTGTGTGTATAATATGAGGGTTTACACAATTTATGGGCAAGAGTAATGAGGGAGCAGAAGGAGATAGAAGAGAAAAAGCGAGGAGAAATATGAGACACATCAGCTGATCACTGACGGCACATGGTGGTATTGTTTTCCTCCTCAATAATCAATCAAATTGAAAAAGAAACCCAGATTATTTCAGGCCATTTTTGCGCCACCCTGCTGGAACGTGGATGGAGCTGAGAGAGAAAACAGGCTTGCATGAGAAGTAATCATGCAAGCCTATTCTATTTATTTATTTATTTTTTGCACGTGAGTGAGACTATGCTGAATGTGTGTGTGTGCGTGTCTGTGTGAATGTGTCTGTGTGTGTGTGTGTGTGTGTGTGTGTGTGTGTGTGTGAAAGAGAGAGAGAGAGAGAGAGGGGGAGAGAAATGCATCACAGAAGGAAAGAAATGCAGACATGGCTGTAAAGTGTGTGTGTGAAAACAGCCATGTTCACTGACCTCCAGGCTGATCTCCCCACCCCTCCTTGCCTGGAAGCTGATAGTTTATTCTCTTTGTGTGTGTGTGTGTGTGTGTGTGTGTGTGAGAACAAGAGTAAGAAAGAGACGGCATGCACGAAGCAAAACAGAGAGAAAAGCAAAATGCTTGACGCTCACCAGAGTTTGCGTGGTTGCAGCTACAGCGCTCCTCTTCCAGAGCGTAAAGTTGTATTTGGAAGTGAACAGCCCCGAGTTTAAACAAGAGCGAGAGAACAGGTCAAGAGGATTTTCTTAAAATATTAGCTTCCCTCTTACCCTCTCCTCTCTCCTCTTGTCTTCCCTCTTCATTTCCCCATCCCTCTGGCTCTCTGAAGGCACGCAGCACCTGTTGCACTCAGAGCATAAATATGTTTGAGGCATTTCCATGTGAGTGCATCTGATTTCCTTAACTTTACAAGGATGAAAAAAATATTGATACAGTCTCAAATGAATGTGTCATACAAATAATGCACATCTGTATATTTACATTTACCTGGAACATTTATTAGGTGTACGCAAAGTAAGGCAAGTTTATCTATATATATCTCTATATATATATATATACAGTTAGGGATTCTGATTTTAGGCTTCATGGTAAAAGGTCCACAAACCCATTCTGTAATCATGGTTAACGGAAGTGGTACCTCGGGCCATTAGAACTGGAAAGAGTCCTCGGCTGAGTCTGGAAACGCCACAGCGGGGCGTCTGGGCACTGCAGCGGCGCCCTGGACCCCGTCAGTCCGCTCACTGAAACAGTCTCCTGCTACACCCACACCGAGCCTGCATAGTCATCATCTGTCAGCTCTCCTTTGGCTCATTTGTCCTCCCTTTCTCAATCCTCCAACCTTTACAGATGTGTCGTTCTGGACTTGAAACTACAATAATAATAATAATAATAATAATAATAAAATAATA
>JAVQJG010088516.1:0-27888 GCA_036024015.1 Craterocephalus amniculus | reverse complement strand
CTCAGCAACTCCATTCATCACAGTCATTCCGTGCTTCTTCACTGGGGCACTGTCTGGGCTCAAGTCCTTCCAGTGGGAGAAGTAGGTCTTGGTCTGAGGGTAAACCACCAGCATCCTGCATAAAAACATGAAAATGAGTCATAGGTAAATATAATATGATCAGTAAATTAATTCATCTTGTGTTAAAAGATTACAAATTTTGTCAGTTTTGTGTCATATTCACCTGCCCAGTGCATCTTTGCCGATGTCTTCTGCCTTGGTAGCAGCTTTGGCCCAGAAGGCCCTGACGGCATCCTTGTCCTTAGCAGTAAGGCTTGTCATCTTGTCTTTAAAGTTTTGTGCTTGAGTACCGTGATCAGTGAAAGCTGTGAGGGTTTTATATCTGAGACGAGATCCTACATACACCAAGCACCGCCCAGAGGCGTTACAGACAGTCCAGATTATGTGAGGCACTCATTTGTGAGATAAATGCAACCTTTCTCCGTGACAGCTGCTTAAACCAAATCACGTGTTCACGTATAAAATTTGCATGAAGATATTGATATAATTCACAGGTTTCAGCCCACATCATATAGGTCAAGAAACTTTTAAAAACTTTGACTGTTCTGAAGTTGAGCCGTTTCAACAAAATAAAGTATCCATATCCTTGAAAATTAAAAAAAGTGTTCATATTAGTGCTTGGATGCAGTTATAATTCACATTTCACATAATAATATTAACAAAAGCAATAGTAAACAGTGACAGACTTCTGATTCAAACAAAATCTAAGCTCTTCAATCAAGTAATTCTAATTGATTTATTGGACATCTTCCAACTGGAACACTAAAATCATTTGCTGCTTTCCCTGGCAACATGAGATGCGTTTCAGAGTCTTATCTAAGACACACATCGTAGCCGCATGGGTGGATCCACACATGGTGAAAAGATAACTCTTTTTCTTGTCCAGCTGATGGAATGTTTTTCACCAGCAACCTTCTGGGAACTATGGATCCTCAACACGAACTGAACTGAATAGAATGTCAAACACATTTAGTTCGATTGACTTGGTTTTGACTATAAATGGAAACCCTTTTTTTAATCTTTGAAATTTGATGTTCACAAAATTTACATTAAAAGAGTGAAAATTCACCAACATTTCAAGAACAATATTTTAGTCACAGGACAAAGCTATGCTGTAAATTCTTGACTGATTTTACTAGCATCTAAGAGTCAAAGGTTTTTATGGTGTAAATGCGAAACCTCCATAAATCAGAAAATAGCAGCAGCAGTAAGAAGAAATCTATCACCATGATGCTTTTATAAAAAAAATGTTAAACAGATGAATGAATAATAATAGAAATAAATCTGTAACACATCTAGCATGTAGCAAGAGGTTTTAAACTGGAAACTTTAATGTGTTTAAGTTTATTGAAATAAACTTAAATAAACTTAATAAACTTTATTCTAGTAAAAAAACAACAGAACGGTGTTACTATCAAACTTTTAATCATGCACCCAAACACGCACCCTCTAACACACTCATGCAGTATTATAGTTCCAAAACTGTGGGTAATCAATCAAATATAATAATAAATAATTAATCGCTTTATTTTCTACATATCGCCAGATATCAATAATAATAGCTAAGCAGAACAATTTAGTTGAATTGTCACTTGATGCCCCTGACAACCCAAATGTAATTCTTGAAGTGTAGGCAGTTATATGGTCAGGTATTGAACAAAAAAGAATCAAAGCTTATTTGCAATAGAGTTTTACCAAGGTATTCCTCAGTATATAATTAAGTTAAGATTGTATTTGCAATTGTATGATCATTGTACAGGGAAGTATTTTACATATATTGTGGCAGTAAGACGGGCAATCTCCAACCTTTTTGGTTTAATCATACTATATTCTAGTGTAACACACACCACTAAGCACAAGAGTCATGCTGAAATACAATGCTTTTGCAGAAAACTTTGTATTGCTTTAAGTCTTAATAACTTCCCGTCACCATACAAAAGGTTAGCTCTATATTCCAAATATAAGCTGGGGCTTAATCAGAACCAATTAGAAAAGTCAGTTTTAATGCTTACAACAGAAAACAATCCCCATGTTTAGTTTTGTTTCTTTCCAGAAGCAGAGCTTTTAACTGAACATACAAGTTGCTGAACTTTCAGAGAAATACAAAGAATGACTTGACAGTCATGGAAAATTTTTAAACAGCTGATTCATTTTTGGTTTACTGACAGGGATCTTTGGTCTCAAACATGACGCAAGTATACATTTTAAGGCTCAGGGAAATGGATCCAGTTGTGTGTTATCTCATCAACTCCTCCCAAAGAAGCAGCTGTCTGAGGAGACCAGATGCTGCTGTGACAGTGTTTATCTCAGAGATTGTGACTAGTGTCAGCTTGCTACAGATGACAGCATTGTTGTTTATGAAAAGAGGTCACATATGTGGAGTCACTGCAGAATCAGAGCCCAATTTTTTAAGTAACCTGACCATTTCATTTTCTACTAGCAATAGAAGTAATAACTTTATAATAGCTATGCTATAGGGTCTCATTCATCTACTTAAAGGCCACAGAGATTAACTTTACAAGAAGGAATCATCTTATTTTCCATGACAGAATAATTTTCTTTTTCTTCTTTTTTTTTGCTTGTCTTTACTTTATCAAGCATGTTCAGCTTCTGTCTCTTGCCAGAGTGAACTTCCAAAATATGCAATCATATTATCAATCACATACCATTAATCTATTTTCTGTACCCATTTAATACAATTCAAGGTTGCAGGGAGCTGCTATCAGAGAAAGGACACTGTATACCCTGGATAGACCACCAGCCCAGCACATAGCCAAATACTGTAGCTCACTCCTATAGGTCTATGTAAAATCACAAATTAACCTAGCATACACTGGAGTACAAGAGAAAGATCATGCAAACTATAAAATGGGCCTGCTGAGAATGGAACCAGGAACCTTCTTTCTAGGACCTCACACAGATAATTTTTTCTCTTGTGAAATCCTGACACAAACACATATTTGTAATGATGCAGAGTATGAATTTAATTAGACCAAGTAATCTATTTATTTATGCTACATTCATCTATTTAGGGATCAGATGAAACAAAAACAGAGAAAATGTATCTTTTAAGGGTAGTTTGCACTACCAACAGGATGTTGGTGCTAGAACTAAACCTCATACACTGCTTGCTTTGGGATGCCCTCTAGTGTAGCTGCTACAGTATGCAAGCAGCGACCTTGAGGTGGTTTTACTGGAGACAACTGAAAAATATGTAAACACACAAATGTAAAAATTGTCACCTTAAATAAATAAAAAAGAAACTTGTGGTCCACATTTATTAATCATTTTCCAAAATGCACAAATTAGAAGAGACACAGACTAGAATTTTACATAAACCATCAGAACCATAACAAACTACAGAGCTGTGTGATTACATAAGTGAGCTTAAAAATTCTACATGTATAAAAAGATAGGTACTTAAATAAAATATTCAAAGTTTATAAAGTTTAAAAATGTAATCAAAGTAATTATGAAAATTGTGAGAAAATCTTTAAAAAGTAATACAAATTTTGACATCAATAGCCTATGCACTTTTTGTTGAAAGATTTCAGTTTTAGGCAGAATAATTACAAGTTTATACTGACATATATTATTTCAATGTTCATATCTTACATGGAGCATACTTTAAAATTCAAATCTCTCACTTTCTGGTTCCCCAACAAATCTTACCAGCTTCACCAGTGCTTTCAGTTATTCATCAGTCAAGTCCTCTTAGATCTTATAAGCACACATTACGTACACAGACACTCTGGGATCCTTACTTAACACCAACCAGAATACCCTCATGTCTAACCATCCCAGTGCACTTCCGAAAAGGTTTGGGAACTAATTTGTGATTTTGAGAAAAGTAAATCCAACCATCGGTTAATCCTAGAAACTACCATTTGATTCACAACAGAACACAGAAAACATATCAAATATTTAAAATGAGGCATCTTACAATTTCATGAAAAATATTTTTCACAAGTAAATTGTCCCGAGTTTTGCATTTAATATGTTTTCAATGTTCCACTGAGAATGAAATAACTGTTTAAGATTTGCAAATGACTGCATTCAGTTTTATTTACATGTAATACAGTGTCCAGTGTGTTTTTCGGTTTGGGGATGTAGAAAAATATGAATAGCACAGTACTAAATCCTTTAGAGAATAACTGTAACCTCTTTCGTCCATCACACTGATAAAACACCAGTTTTAATCTTTATTGTCCCAGCTGATGGACGACATGTATCTCTTGACAGAATTTGAGAAACAAAGCCAACGCTTTAAATCAAAGTTTGTCTACTGATAACAAGTCAACTACTGTTTGGGAAATAAAATGATGATACTGGCAGGTCCTGAATTGGGTCAGAATAAAATGAGTCGATAAAAAAATACTCTGGTGTAAATAAATTTTGTGTATAAATATTGATATATGGTTGAGGTGGTGTGTTCTTTGTTATTATTCAGTAGCACCAATGTCTACTTGATGCAAGGACACTTACCTAAGAAAGGGGTGGCTTTTGCTATTCCAAATGGCAGTAATGGTCCCACACAATAATTCTACTGTGTAACAGCTACAGTATTGAACAGACTTGATAAGCATATTAAAACCTAATATGACTGACATGGATAAAACAAAAAGGAAAAGGTGTATAATAATGAACTATATACGGAAATTTGGTAAACACTTCTGACTTGTAAGTGCCACAACAGACAGTGCAGACAGTTGAATGGTTGTAAGGGCTGACTAACAGCTGCAGTACGTTCACTTCATGGTTCTACATACCTTCAATCACTGCTGAGGTTACAAAAAGAAAATTGTGCACAAAAAACTGATAATGGTGAGAATGGTGCAAGCTGTCATGTCATTATCTGCACATTAAAATGTACCTAAATAATTCAGGGTGAAAACAAAGACACAGACAAACTCATTGTTTTGCAAAATTACATGGATGAAGAAACATCTGTGGGATTAGCTGTGTGGCTGCAGCGTTGTTTATTTTGGTTCAACAGCAGTAGGAGAGGAACCCAAGAGAGGAGACTTTGGTGAAACCTGGAAAAAGAATAAACAAAAAGAGAAATATAAGGACACTGAGTTCAAAAATTGTTATTTAGTGATTGAACCTTAGTGGAGCTTTGAGGTTACAGCAACAACATTAGCAAGCTGAAAGGTAAAAATGAGAGAATCAGCTACATTCTGCAGGGAAAATCTGCACCGTCATGTTCTCTTTCTTTCCCCAGCAGAACAGTAGTGGGCTCCACGAAATGCATCATGGCTTAATTTGATTAATACAAGCTGCTTGAGATTCTTGGGATAATAAAATCTTGTAAATTGTATAATAAATGAATAAAACAACAAATCATTTGGATTGACTGCAATGGTCATGGCTGAGGATTCTAATAATTCACATCATCCTTAGAACAATTTTATGCTAAAGTGGAAGAAAAATCTCTTAAATACTGTAACAGGCATCGCCTTTGCACTGTTGGCTGTTTTCCATGTTGCTATATGTTGCTGCTGAGGGTGAACTCTGGGCTGTATGTCAGTATGCAAGTACTTACAGGGGAAGGGGGCTTTGCAAAGTTGAGGTGAGCATACAGGAGTACAGCAATGTCATTTTGACTGGCCTCCAGGGCGATGGATAAAGCCGTGCTGCCATCCTGTTTGACAAAACGACATGCATGTGGTGAGATGGTGGACGGGATGCACGGGGGGACAGGAAGGACCAAGGATGCTTACATTATCCGTGAGCGTTGCATCACAGCCTGGGATGGACAGTAGTTGCCGTACAATGTCCACATGACCGTGTTCGCAGGCACACATAAGCGCAGTGGAGCCGTCGTCATCACGGATGTTAACCTGAGCGCCGCAGGACAGCAGCGCCCGCACCATGTCCCCTCGGCCGTGACTCACCGCCAGCATCAGCGCCGTCTGCCCAGCCTAAGAACACACACCAATCAGAGTTCACTCTGATTTCTTCAGCATGTACCCAAGCCCCATCCACCGAGATTCCCTATGAGTTTAATCTGCGTTACCACTTTTCAAGAAGACTTGAAATTCTGAAAAACATCTGGAAATTATACATAACTTGGATGCAGTGAAATATAAAGAGCAGTAGGGGGCGCACCTGGCTGGCCTTGGCGTTGACATCCCCCGTGCGCAGCAGCTGCAGGACAGTCTGAAGGTCGCTGTCGGAGTGGAATGCAGCCAGAGCTGTCAGCATGATGGCTGTGTAGCCGGCCTTGTTCTGCTTGTCAGCATTACACAGGCCTGTCAGGTACAGATGGAAATCAGTATGACAGGTGATCCAGCCGCCCAAACATTGACATGTACGGGGCATTTTATTTTAAGGCTTGGTTGACACTGACTGATACAGGACATGACACAGAACACAAATCAATTAGGAGTAAATCACATATCTTAGACTTAATTATAGCAGATTAACATTTCTAAATTATACTGGTGCAAGAGTCAAAGGAAGATAAAACAAGTGTCATGTCTAAATCAAAAGCAGTATGATGTAAATGTTCAGGAACGAAAAACATTTGATGAACTGATACAAACTAAATATTAGCACATTAGTGATGGCATTTGATTTTAAATGTCTGATGGAAATCAAACCATACTTTCCATTTCTTCTTATGTCCTTTCTCATTCATAAACACACACATGAAGAGCTCACCAGTGTCCAGCAGAAGTTTGACCACGGCAAAGTTGGAGTGAGAGACAGTGTAGTGAAGGGCTGTGTTCCCGTTGCCATCTGCCATGTTGATCACAAACTCCAGCAGCTGAGGGGAGATTGAGGCGAAGGTGTCCATGTAGGCCTTGACAACAGCTGTGTCGGCCGCTTTGTGACAGGACACACGCAGCCACTCCTGCAGCACAGCGGTGTAGGCTGCCCTCTGAGATCACACACACAATGAGGACGTTTAGGCAAATAAACACTTGAAACACAAGCAGGACTGAAAACCGGATGAAAACTCTGACGACATACGCAGAAAATGTGCCGCTTGCTCTTTCAGTAATGAAAAGAATCTCAAATAAATGTAGAAAAATGGTTTGTGATTGTATTTTAAGTTGTTCAGCATGATCGTGTAAAAATACAACTCATTTTATATAAAGAATGGCTCAAATGGTACACAATAACAGCATTCCTCTTTTGTTACAGTAAAAAAAAAAAAAGCGTTCCAATCCATTAGACATTTCCCAGAAAGAAGTCATGACTGAATTAGATTCAACACATACTGCTCCTTGTTGGCTGAAGGCACTCGGGTCTCCCAGGGCCTTTTGCAGGGCATACAAGGCTACAATCAAGCTTTCGCTCAGCTCCAGTCTATAACACACAAATAGACACCATTAGTCATCAGAGCTCATAGGTTCAATCTCCACATCTGGATTCTCTGTTTGCATGCTTACCTGACTTGTTTGGAAGATGCTGCTGCAGCGTCTGCTGTAACACTCTCGGCTGCTGGCTTGGACTGGGACTGACTGGAGGTTGCCGATGTTTCTGACTGAACGGTGTACGGCTGCTTCACAGCCTCAGTGGTTTTAGTGACGCACGCTGATGCAGAACAGGTATCTGAAGACTTAATGGAGTTTTGCACCGGAGTGAATTCAGTACTGGATGAAGAGGATGTGATCTCCTGGCTTACAGTGTGCTTCTCTGATAACTGGTCCACAGGCTGTTTAGAGGCAGAATCCTTGGCCGGACACGGAGGAGCTGATTGGGAATCTGGTGCTGATGGCTGGGAGGCACATTTTTGTGCAACAGTATCTGTTGCTGGTGACAGAGGAGCTTTGTCGGACAGTCTCGTGGCTGCAGTCGCAGACTGGCTGGGAGTTTGCTGCGAGTCTGGGGCGACGGCAGGTAGTTTGACCGTAGTTTGCTGAGGTACACTGGTGCTTTCTTCTTGTAGCTGAGAGGTCTTGTTGAGAGTTATTTGCTGGTGCTGGACGTTAGCATCTGGTAGTTTTTCTCTGGCTTCATGATATTCACTGGAGTCACTCCCCTCGTCTGAGCTCTCACTGCTGCTATCATCTGATGAAGTGGACTCGTAGCTGTAAGAAAAGGGGACTTCTTACTATTTCACATCACAGAACCTTTATATCAGTCACTGATTGTGTTTAAGAGGAGAATATGAAGTATTGACTTTATTACTTTTCTTTCTATTTTGTGCCCAGTGCCACATTGCCCAGTAGAAATAAATTGGCACTTACCCTCCATTGACTCCAATGAACTGAAGGTTTTTCTTTGTAGAGGGAGAGCCTGGTTCACCCTCTGCTTTCCGCTTCATTATTGATCTCAGGAAAGACTGAGGAGATGAGGCTGAAAGAAGATTCCTCCAATCAGCCACACAGCAGGAATATAACACGGTCAGAAGAACAAGTTAGCATGTTGATGAAGAAGCTCGGTCCACATACCGGCTTTAGATGAGCCCTCTTGTGACTGGACATGATCACTAGTTGTATGCGAGTCTCCTTTAGGATGCACCAAACCAGTCTGGTTACCAGATGTTACAGCAACAGCTGGATTAGCAACAGGTACCGAGGTGGACAAGCCGCTCCTCAGGACATCGCGTACCTGCTTGGAGCTGACTGCGATAGGCAACTCAAGGGGAGCCTCTGAAAAATGGAGAGACAACAATCAAAACCTTTTCTTATATATCTTATTGATATATTTTCAACATTTTTGAGAAGAAAGGCAACAAAGTAAAACATAATCCGATGCAATCTAGTTCAATGGCAAATACTAAACATACTAAACAAATACTAAACTTCAAGAGCGTCATGTTTCACGATAAAATCTTGCATTTGATTGCATGTACAACTAATAAACTGGTTACTCCTGGTTCTTTGTCATATAATCCGAGTGAACTCTGACCTTCAGTTTGTCCTTTGTGGTGGTCCTCAGCGACTCCACTCACTGGTTGAGGAGGGGAGCTGCAGGTTTCTGCCCGGAGCCGTGTGCCCACCTCGACCACGGTGGGCTTCTCCAGTGTGTAGACCTGGATCCCCACAGTTCTCTGCTCCCGCTGCTGCGGCTGCTGCGTGAAGCTGACCAGTGTGTGCAGACTGCAGCCTTGTGGTCCTTGCCAGCCCAAGCTAGTTGCCATTACTGGATGCTCTGCCTGGGGGCTCTTCTGTACTTGCTGCTGGGCGGCCTGCAGCTCCTGCATTGTCCTCTTTAACTTACCCTCGAGATGACCTACTTGATCTCTGAGAGCCTCTGTCTCAGGCATCAGCCCCAAATCCTGTTCTCGGATCCAGACCCCAACATTACGAGTGCACTTAGTGCTTTCTGGTCCCACTCCGACGGTGCGAACTTCCCGCTTTGCATCTGGTCGCGCTCCACCCACAATCACCGTGTCTTCAATCTCGCACCCCGAGTCTTGCTTGGAGCCCTGAGGCGTGGTTGGAGACATCGGCCCCGGAGTCTTGTTGCTCTTAGCTCCGTTGCTCACATCTTCTTCTGGGATATCGATGTACAGCTCCCCACGGGGACGAACTCGGCTGAAACCCAGAGTGTGCCCAAGAAATTTCTGGCTCTTGAGTTGGACACTGAGCTGCCTTTTCTCCTCCTGCAACACAGATATTTTGACCTGGAGCACAGGGATGGTCTTCACCTGCTCCTCGAGCTCCTTTATTTTCCTGAGGGCCGCAGCCATCTGCTCTCTGACATGTTGCAAGTGGGCAGGGGTCGGTGTCACGGGGGTAGACAGGCCGGAGCTCATGGGAGTAAAAGATCCGCCTCCACCATGCGCCCGATTGAAGCTGTGCGCACTGCTGAGTGAGGTGTTCGAACCTGCCACGCTGCTGTGCATGCTGCCCAGGTTGGAAAATCTCCGGCCCTCTTTTTCCTCCTCCAGCTTCCTGCGGGCGTCTAAAAGCGTTTTCTCCACCCGAGCTGTGCTAAAGCTGGGCCTCTGTGTTGTGTGGTAGCCTGGAGCACAGTAGGAATAGGAGGAATGCCGGCTGTCCATACTGGCATTTGAGCACAGAGACTCTGTGGAGGTCCACCAGGAGCCAGCGTAGCCATAGCCCCGGGGCAGGGAGCCATAGCGTGGCCGACGTTGTATAGGCACCTTCTTGATAGTGTTCCCCTTTTCAATGTCGTTAACATATTTGAGGAAGTCTAGGTCCAGACGATAGCCATAGGGGGTCTCCACTGAGTAGGGTGCCTCCTGCTCTTTGGTGTGCAGGGAAGGAGGAGCAGGCGGGTTGAGTTTCCCTGCAGGGGAAGGAAATAAACTTTAAACAAACGGAAATCTGTGTCTAATCTTGAGCTCAGACTTTAGAAAAAAAGCATTATTTCTGGAATATGTATGTTTGTACTATAGAACAATTCCCAATCCCTGTGTTTACAGGTAAAAAGTCAAATGGTGTACTGACTTCAATGCCAGGTTAGTTCACTAGTAGGGTTATCTACTGTATGTGCCATTTTAGTCCATTTTAAACTGATACATTCTTCAATGAACAAATATTGCTGGACAATAAATACTGAAAGTGAATATAAATGTGTACCTGAGCCCAAAAACTCAAGTATGCTTTTATTTTATTTCTATAGTGGCCATTTTTAAAGGATGGCTCTTGATAATTTAAGAGGCCTTTGGATTTCTATTAACAGGCATTTCTTTAACATGATTTTACTTTTACTTCTTGTATTTAAATGTAAGGACACAGTTATCTTACTGATTCAAACAGAATAAATAATGGCTTGGTGCTACATTGGTTTGGCATGTGTTTTTTTGGGGTTTTTTTGTCAGATAGCAATGCCTTTTCATTTCATTATAAGAAGCTGTGATAGTTTCTCACAGGAAATGAATGCTGAAAAATAGACCCAAAAGTCATCTGCAATAAATATTCAAAAATAAACAAAAAGTTGACCAGAGAAATGTTATGATAAAAAAGGTCTTTGTCTTTCTCAGTATACGTATTTATTTTGATTTCCTATCTCAAATATGTTTTCATAACCATGTTTATTCTTTTCATGACTAGTTGTGTATTTTTATTGAAATTGATTCCATGGAAATGTCATACTTGTTGTCTTTATGTTTATAATCAATAAAAAATAAATACGGGCAGCACCTGGGAAGCTGGGGTCCATGTGCAGCACCTGAGCCATAATGAGCCTGTGGCTGCTTTTCAATCACACAAACTCACACCTGTGGGAAGACAAACAAGCTGAAATTACAAAAGAGCATACTGAATATTTTCTTGTTTTCATACAGAGACTAAGTTCATGCAATGATATAAAAATGTCTAGAATAAAATACAACCTAACAAGAGCTGTGTTTACAAAGAGCCAGCCCCTTCCTGCAAATGGTTTGAGTCCAGGGCAGAAATTATTCCTATTTTTGGCCATTTTGTTCTGCGTGATGGTGAGGGATAGTTTTACTGTTTCTTTCACTATATCGCCCTTTTTTCTCCATGCCTGATTTAAGCTGTTCGTTTTTTTTGAAGCAGTCAATTGTGTATTTGCTTCTGTTCACAGCATTCGGAGGATAGAGGGGAAAGTTTCCTGGCAGCTGATTCCAGGACAGAGATTTGCCAGTTACAACCTTATTAGGAATCATCTGTGCGCACTAACCTCGCCTCACAATTTAGGGTTTGCACACAGTCGCTGCTCCTGCTCTCTCCTGCTTTTTTTCCCAAACATTGTCTACCACAAGTTTCTTTTCTGTTTGTCCTTGCTCTATGCTTTTCTGCCCTTGTCAGCTGATGAGATGATCAGGAGGTTATATCTGGTCGCTTCCTCTCTGCCAAACACAAAAAACTTTGACAGGCTGAAACTTTCTTTAAGGCATTTTTCCTTCCAAAGGTAAACGATCTGGACTTTCATAAACTAATTATTATATAAAAATATTGTGTTTGTTCTTCCACAGAAAGCAACACTCTGCCAGATGAACCTCCCTCTCCCCCCTCTCTCTCTCTCTCTCTCTCTCTATGCCAGTCTGAAAGAGTTTGTGTCTGCTTGGAAAAGATTAACTTTCTAGGTCATCACTTTGTGGGAACAGGGGATGTAATGTTTAAGCCACCCACAGTATTAGTCAGTCCAACATCTTTAAATTATTTTGGCTTTAAGGAGCAAAGATGAAAAGTTTGAGCTGAAAACCTTCCCTTTCTTTCTCAAGGCAGACTCAATTGGATTCAGTTTAAGGCTATTACTTTTTCTTTTTCTCTCCCTCTCGTGTCTTGTGACCCTCAGTTATGCTCGCTTGATTGTAAAAACTAGGGCACTTGGAAACACTGACTAAATTGACTTGGTATTTCTGAAGTGCTATAGTCAGTTACATTTCTCGGTGTGATTTCTCTTATCTGTGCCTTTTCATCACCCGTTCCATGCTAAGATGACCACACACTATGGAGCCATGATCATTTTAAATGTATTCACATTCAGACTCCTTTCAAAGTTAGGAATTTGCAGCACTTCACATCCAACAGTGTTAGGAAGGAATCGCACTAGCTAATTCAATTTGATGAGGTTCCAACAAAGAGCCAACTATCTTTTAATTTACACTTGCGGAATTTGTCAGATGGCCCAGATTTAAACTGTAAGCCTTGCATAAATACTGTATGAAGGTTGGAAAGAAAAAAAGATTACTTGAAAAAAAATCCTTCTTTTATCACAGATGAGATGATCTTTCCGAACTCAAATGCTATTGTGAAACATTCAACGTCAATAATTGGCTCGCTGCCTTCATCCTTCATCTTGAGACTATGTTTATCGCAAATGTAAGTGTCAAACTGATTATGTGTGGCAGTGTCAGTATGACACAATGTGTGAGAAAGTGAGAGCAGGACAGAGAGGAGTGTCTGGGAGTGAGGTGCTGTGTGACAGTATGTGGGCAGGAGGGTGGAGGACAGCACTGACAGGGGACAGTTGATGAGATATAATTAGAGTCGGCAGTTTAAGCAACTAAACAACCCAGCCAGACGTGAAGGATAACGCTGTCCATTCAATTTCCCTAAAATCCCAAATGCAGTGATTTCATCCTTTTATATCATACCTTCACTCTCTTATTCGTCCGTTCAGCTGAGCTTTTCTGGGAGCCATTCCTCCCACATAACCTCCCCCCAAAAAATACCCACACAATCATTCTTTCACATCTGCTTTTCAATCCGCAGCAAACGGGGTGTTTCAGACGTGTTAGTGTGTGAGTATGAACTCCCCCGGGTGTCTGAGAATGGCCGGGGTGGAGCGGCTGACCTTCTTCCCTCTCTTTCGGCTCTTAAACAGAGTTCTTTTGAGATGACATCTGAACAGAAACAAGAATACTACAATTCTTCAGATGACTCTTCCCGGCCAGTCTAATCCGGGACGAATGCCTTGCCCCCCAAATTACCTCTCCACATCCTCATACAGCTGCATACCATACTAAAGGAAGTTAAACCCGCCTGGTCTACTCCCTCCTTTCCCTGCTATTAAGATTAAGCCAACCCTCGGGGGGCAAGATGCAGGTCATCCAGCACAAATGAGTTGTCTGTGGTATGTCCTGTAAGATGTGAAAATAACAGCATTTTGTAGTGACTTCATCAACCTGGTGCACAAATTTTTTTTTCTCCATGCATGTTTATTTATTCATGTCCAAACTCTTGCATTACATCTGAAGGCTTAACAAATGGGTCTGATTTACATCATGTATAAACATTCTTGTCTCTTTGGTGTGTCAGAGGATTGGGACCACCCTGAGAAGTCATTTGAAAAGCCAGACTGCATATTGAGGTCAGTTTTCCTAAATGTATCAGACTTATTTCTTCCATTCATTGAGTCATCTTATTATCATTGCCATTACAAAGGATTAAAGCTCAGTTTTGCTAAGTAAGAAATACCACCGTTTCCAACACCCTGGAAAGATCTTAATGGATTTTTCCACTGCCTTACAGACTCTCAGACTTCGGTCATCGCTGCTTTGCAAAAAACAGCTTGGGAATGTTTTGTGAATTAGGAAAGAAGGGATTTAGTTTCTGCCTCATACCAGCTGCTTGCGTCGCGAGGATGGGATGTCTCCTCCCCAGGCTCCTTCCTCTCCTTTCCTGTGCTTGCCCTCTTACAATCAGCACCTGTGGGGGTAGAAAAAAAAAGAATAAAGGAAATTTGAACTTTGGCTGTCACTGCCTTACTGTAGCAATCTGAGGCCTCCAAAAATGAAAACAAAGGCGATATCTGGACTCAGTCATTAGAGACATCAGTTGAAGCTCATTAAAACGTGCGCTGCTCTGTTGACACAGAGATAAAAACCGACTTATGACAGGTTACAAAAGAGTGGCCCCTGCAAGACTATAAACACAGGTTGCAAAGCCAGAAAAAACATACCAAAGCATTCCAGTGGTTTTGACAGACGAGCCGGATGTGAAGAATATACCCCCATGAGATGCCCGCTGCTCTGACTTTGTAGGTGAAGGCTGATCCATGTTTGAGTGCTCCTCTCCCAGCTTACTGAAACACTTTCACCCGCTCCCCTTCCTCACTTCAGCTCAGGGCAAAGTAATCAATTCAAGGCTGGAAGCGGGAGGGTTTTTTTTTGTCATGTGATTGGGAAATGTGCTGTTTTCCAACTTGTGTGACTAAAACTCCTAAATCCGGAGGAGCAGACACACACCCTCCCTTTTGGTGGGAACCGCCATCACCTACAAGCGCAGGCTGACTTCATGAGCGCAGCCTTCATGGAGAAAAGCAGACTTCAGTACTGTGTGAGTGTCCACCGTTAAGCTGCAGGACAGCGTCTGCTGATTCTCATACTTTGGCAGCTCAGCGTCTAGCTGCTCCGTAAAGAATGGTCGACATTTTGTCCGAAAGCTGCACAGCCTAAAAACCACTGATGGGTGACCTTTGCATAATATCATACCACGACTTGCTGTTGTTCAGTCCATTGTTTCATTAAGTTGTCATGCCAAGTACCCCAGAGGGTGGATAGTTGGTGGGGGAAACAGATCTTTTGGACAGGAGCAACAGCCAAATTACAAAGAGCCATTCACTGAGCTCCGAACGCCACAGCTGGTTTTAATAGAAAGCAAAAAAAGGAGGGGCATCTCAGAGACAGAGAGACTGAGAGAAACAGTGTGTGTGCGGCAAGGAAATAAACCTCAAAACAAACAAACAGTTGATGAGGTGCTGTTATGGACACACACACTGACAGAAAGTGGGAAAAAAGCACGACTTCAATGAAATGACTGACGTCTACATCTAGAAAGATCCAAACATCAACGGCTGGGAGAACTGATTTTTCCTGCTCAGCCAAACATGACATGCTGGCATAAAATCATATTAGAAATAGTCTGAAAGGAGCTTCTACAGCAGCCCATATGAATGCAAAAGATTTCTCTAAAACTAAAAGGCGAAAGAGAAAACCAATGTATATTGTGTTGGCGCAGATAGTGAATACTTCTGTAAAACAAATACCAAACGTAACAGAGGAGACTAACTAAACTCCCATCGCCTCCCACACAACACATGAAAACACACAGATCCCTCAATTCATCAACACCGTCTGAGGTCTGAAGACTCCCCCAGATCAGCAAACACAGCTGTAGCTATTAAGCTGATTTATTCAGGTAAAAGCGCGAATTATTTGAAAGCTAAATGATTTAATCCTTTTTAATTAGTCTACAAAAGTTTGGCAACAGCATTCTGACAAAAAACACTCCTTTTTTCTTGTGACAGTTTGGCGCAAAAATGATCTCATTCCCTCGGTGCTCAGTTTATGCACCTCTATCATCATACCAAGCTAATTGATGTTGCACAGCGGAGATGATGGTTTGAGATCTGATGAAGAAAGGGTTACAGGAAAGGGGTTTTCATCAGTATTCCCCGTGGACACTAAGCCAACACAGTCACTTCCTCCCAGCCCAGGAGTAAGGGTAACAAGACGGATAGCACGAATGAAAAGAAGAAAAAGTTGCAGTGGCGGGAGAGGGAGAAAGCAGAGGAGATCAGTACAGTATACGAGGGAAAGTAGGAGAAAAGCAGTGGGAATGTGAGGGGATGAAAAGCAAAACTGCAAGGGGAGGGGGAAAGAAAATAGGAAATGCTGTAGGATTTTTAGATGGAAACTTCTCGAATGAGAACAAGCAGGTTCTCAAGGTTGAGCTTTGCTGCTCTCAGTGCAGGAGTAACACCAGAAGATAACACAGACAGCTCCAAGTGCTCCTCACAATGAGTAAATAAAGTTGTAGAGGACAGTTTCTCATTGTCTGAAAAGGGCTCTACCTAGAAGATTACTATCATTCGTATAATTTATCCCCCCGAAATAGACAAGACAATGGAGAATTCTTTAACAAACAGCACTTAGTCAAACTAAGAAAAAAAAGGAAAAAAACTATTGTTTCTTTGTTATCCCCCCCAGACTAATAGGCAACAAAAAATACCACAATATAGATGTTATCGTGAGTTTTCAAAGTTAGGCAAAGGTCATTAAAGAAGACAAAGTTGCTGGCATATCTATTTAGATTTCATTGTTTCCATCCTTTGCAACACAGACGGCAGCACTCAACCAAGTTGTCCTGAATGAGCAATAAAACAGAAACAGAATTCAACAAATATCTCCGTTTTTATCAGCATAATGTTACTGAACAAAATACGTCACAGCTTGAAAAAAAGAGCCTTCACCAAGTGCACCGGAGCCAGATGAGGTCATATTAACTGGAGGGACATGTGGTTTTTTGACTAATGTGGGCTTTAAATTCAGTGAAATCATAACCCGATGGGACGTCACCTCCGGGTCTCTTTGCCCTTTAGCAAAAAGCCCTGTTATTCACATTAAAGAGTGGTGGTGTGGAAGCGCAGACGCTGCTGGGCTGGAACAGTCTGGTGGTAGCAAGAGTAGCGCCAAAAGGAGGGGCTGGCCAGCTCATATTACTCCTGGAAGGGGAGCAGAGTAAACACTCGCCGGTCCGCTATTGGTCACTGTGCTGACCTTCAACAGGAAACTGAGCAAGGGTGGGGCCGAGCGGCAAGGAGCGGCACCGGAAAAAAGACACACTGACAAAAAGCCTATTTGGGAGAAAAATTCCTGAGCAGTTGTGGAGGTGGAGATTAAGACTGATGGCGAGCAAAGAGGCAGAGGGCTTCGCTGTTTTCAGGAAAATGTAGGACCATAAAGACCAGACGGAAGTCAAGCTTGGGGAGAACCAGTCAGAGCAGTGTTGGGGTTAAAAGATCATGTCACTGTGTTGTAGTAGACAATGAACGGTGTGGTAAAGCAGAGGAAGTAGTACGCCCTATAATCTATCCGTGGCAGTGATATAGTTAACTGGTTCCCTCTCAGGGATTTTATCAATTACTTCCTGATTTCGAATAACCTGTTGATCAGAATACTCTGTGGACACAAATACATCAAACTGGGAAAAGAAAACATCCCCCTCAGTGACTACTCCAACATGTTGATCTCATTTACTGGACAGAACAGTCCATGTGGCTTATCTGAATCATTAATGCATAAAAGCAGATCAGTCAGATTATTCATGAAGATAAAACCTCAAATTCACAATTAACATCACTGCACTGGTTTTCTCAATGAACAGTGTATTTACTTGATGTGTTTGCTTATGTCAGGCCGGCATTACCAGGATAATATTAGGTCTTACAGTTATCCTAAGCTTATGAGCTTACCCATCTCTTGCACAAAACGTTTTATCTAAATGCCCTAAAACTTTGCAGAGATAGTAATAAAAACTTCAACAGTTTGCTTAGGCTGAAAGAAACTTTTAAAAAAACACCAAACTAATTTCTAATTTGAAAAGTTAACCTGAAAGCAACTTTGCCTGTAAACATCATTACAGATGCTTATATAGCAAGCATTCCTACCTAGCGAGCGTTTGAAAATATAACGCAATGACGGTGTATATTATTTACACAGAAAAGTTAATTGATTACACAGTAAAACCTTTGTTTAAAAAGGAATCTGTTGTCGAACTAAGACAGTGACAGACCTTCTGATGAAGGTTTAGGGTGTAATTTCATTAGCCTCACTAAACCATTTAAGTGCCCGGCGTGTGGCCCATGTGTGCAAATGGGGTTTATAGCCCTGCATTCCATCACAGCACCCACTCCACGATGAGACAATCACATTCCAGCCCAGCCAAGAAAACTGCTGAGGGAAACTCCAATGGCACACAACCTGACCATAGGATTCTCAAATTGCAGTCTTGGGGACTCCCAGAGTTGTCCGATGTGAGTTGAATGGGGGGTCCTCTGTGCGCCAAGATACACAGTTTTCATTTAACTCTTATGTCATATTCTGTTGACAAATTATTTGGATTACAATACACCTATACAGTGCATCCTTTCAAGAGCTACATTCAGCTTAAGATTTAGCTTGTGCTTCTTTATATTAAGACAGTATGGAAGTACACCAGAGCTATAAACAGCTACCCCTGTTCATGTGACCACATAAGAATCAGCGTGCAGCTGCTTCAAGCTATTCGTTGTTAGGTGATTTAATACAGGCTGAAAGCCATTACACAACAGCAGGACAGTGGCGTATTGTATGATGCAGTGTAACAGACTGATGACTACACCCCCACATCCTGCCAACTCCTGTGTCTTCCATGAAAACAACATCTGACATGTTTACTAGCCAATACGTCACGTGACATAAATATATAGAATATTGAATCCTAAAAAAAAGTAGCCTATTCCATATAATGCATAATTTTACAGGACTTCAGGGGAAAAGTTTTAGCTCATGCATTCTGCAGATTAAGATCCTACAAATTGGTTTGTCTCTAAAATCACAAATACAGATAAATCGTCTTTGTTTACACCTGCCCTGCTCACATCACCTTTTTCACTCCATCCTGTCCCCGGTGAGGACTGACCTGCTACAGCCGGCGGGAGCGGCAAATTTGAGGCAAAAAGACGCAAGAAAAACATCTGGAAGTAATGAAAACTCGCTGGATGCCTGGGACCCACCCTCTCCCAAGAGTCCTTGCTGGCGTAATTAAATTTTTCAAGTTTTTAATCAAATAAAAAATGTTGGGATGTTACAACATATCATGCATTAGGCGTGATGGGTAAAAAGTTCATCAACAATAAATAAACAAACCGAAATGTGTTTCTGTTTAGGAGTTAACAAAGTTAAGAAACGGAGCCTAATGTTTTTCTTGTTTTTTTCTTTGTTTTTTTTTTTTAATGGAGCGTCGTACTGTTCAAACTAACTAAAAAGACAAAAGTTGAAGTCTTCGCCATGAGCCCACAAAGAAAATGACCTAACGCAGGCCAAATAACCTAATGAATTTTAGAATGCTGTGCTATTAATGCACAGCTTTTCCAACGAACACGTGCAGTCCAAAGAAATGTGTCCACCTTTAACACACGCTGCAATACGGCAGATTTACTTTCTGACCATGTAAAAAATATGATAATGCAAAAGAGGGGTACTATTAACATATTTTTCTTTTGATTAGAAGTGCTTCATGCAACCGTGAAGACCCTCCGATGATGCTCTGAACAAAAAGGCACGCACTGAAGGAGAGACCACGAGACTCACTCACACATTCCTTTAAATGTTTAAAACCCCCAAAGCAGATTTAAGAAAGCCAGTTTGTCTAAACATAAAGGAATAATCATAATCGAGTGACTGCATCTGGGGTGGTTTTGGGGGTATAAAGGACCCGCTATTTCGGAGAAATGGGACCGGTGAAATGGGCAAGACCGACGGTTCACAATAGAAGTCTCACTAAGGCGCGCCGTGTGAAGCGCGTTAAGATACAGTTTGACAAAGAAAGACAAAAATATTTTTCAAACTGATTAAATGTAACTTATCTGCTGCTCTTACCTGCCCTCTGGAAATCCTTTCAGCCTTCTCGGCCCAGGAGCGCTCACTGACAGAGACAAAAACACCGCAGCAAAGATGCTCCGGGCCCCCTCCCGCTCCTCTTAAAGGGCCAGCAGCCACCAGGACAAACACAGGGGCTTGTGCAATGTGGGCCTACCACTGTCAGGCAATTCACCTGGAAATCCCTCACTTTGACCTCCAAAGACACATACAACAAAAAAGTCAGAGCAATGCAAACACATAACATATTTCTAATGACTGAAGGCTCCCCAAGGACAGAGACCCCAGGAATGGTGAGCATACACATAAATAACAAGAACACCTCTGGATCTTTGTTAACAACTACCTCCAAATATGTTAAAGACAATAGCAGGGACTAACAAAAGAAAAAGTATGATTTTTCAAGTAATATTATAAAACTGCAGGCTTTTTAAGACCTGCAAAACCACCTATAAAAATATCTGTTATATGCACATAGAATACAATTTAAAGTTTCATTAAGATCGGATGAGAAAAGAAAAACGCATTTACTTTATATCTATATAATATAGAATAATAAAGTCACAAAAACATAGGTATTCACTATGATGTGAAGAAGTTGAGCTGTCTTACAAAACACAAATATTAAATTTGCTTTATATAAAATGTACTACTACTGCTCCTTCAGTGAACTTACAGCGGTGACAAACATAATAAATGTTCATTAAACAACTCTGTGTTATCAGTTTACAGTTCCACAAATAAAAGCGCGAAAGACATGTAGGAAGAGATATTTAATGGAAGGCAAAGTAAATAAATAAAAATCTAATTGGTAGAAAAGCAGTTCCTTGGCTAGTTTAGTTGTTACAGTGTTAATATGCCACAGTTTGTTTATAATAGTGCAATTTAACAGATAGTACAGTAGTAGAAAAAGGCTACATTACATGCAAACTTTCAACAAGCAGCGGTGAACTTACACAACACATGTGGAGTGCATTTTCACAGCAGTTCAAACACTTAAAAAAATAATAAATGCCTACACAGAAAAAGCATATTCAATGATCACACAGTTCTGCGTCTGAATACTAGATGCCATAGTTTGAACAGTTTACACGGGTAAAAGAGACAGCTTGGCTAAAGACAGTGCTTCTGTGATACACATCTTATGTGACGGCAGTTCATTACAAGAGAAATTTCACAGTTTAAAAAAAAAAAAAAAACACATTTAAAACATGCCATCCTGTCGTTCTCCTTGTGCACAAGCCCGGAGGCCTGGGCTCACACAGGATGATCCCACCAACTCTCTATGCTGAATTCTTAAAACAAGATGTGCAGATAAATGTGACAACATGAGAAGGAAGGAATGTAAGTTATTTGGTCTGTTGACAACCAAAGAAAAACTCTCTGGGACTATTTTATAGCCGTGTCTGGCAGCGACTACTACAGAGGATGGTTTAGAAAAATATCTCATACAAATAAAAAAGAAAAGGACATGACACAAAACAGACCGCCTGCTGCCTCTTACAAAGCAAAAAACAAAAAAAAAAATTTTCAACATGTCAATGATTTGTATACAAAATGTTTGGTAGCTTTTATCTGTTAAAAAAATTAATTAAAGCTTCAAGAGATGCTTGGGTTGCCACTGAGTAAATACTTTAGAAAGCTTTTTTTTTCCTTTTGTATTGCTGGCATCTTAAGAGCCTCCCTCCAAATGACAATGTTTACTGAGCAGATAACCTTCCAGTATTAACAGCTGAGATTTCTTTCTTACATAGGTGTGAGACTGGTGGAGAGGGGTGATGGTTCGACAGGAACATGTGTGTTTGCATGTGGGTGGGTGGGTTTAAGACATAACTGGGTGGCTGGGCAAGCGGAGGGGGTAAAATAACGAGGAAGAGGATGGTGCGTGTGCCTGTGACAGTTGGTGTGCAGGGATGTGGGGGGAGGGGAAACAGATGGCATGAGACGGTGTTAATTTCTAAAGCTTTCTGCTCTGTTCTTTTGTAGTCATCTGCACCTCAACAGTCGACTTTGCGAAGACTGGACCTGCTGTAGGAGTTCCTGCAAGACAGAGAAAAAGAGACGATGTTTAAATGAATACACTGAATTTTCTGACATATGAAGGACTTGTCATTAATCTGAGATACAAAATGTGGATAAGGAAAGAAAAAAAAAAGTTCAAAAGCAAGAAAGAAAAAGCAAATGTTTATTAATTTAATACAAGGTGGTTAAAGTCAACTTAGTTTAGAATATCAAACCATCTTTTAATTTTTCATTTTTAGGATATTGTTGCATCTTTCTGGCAGGTGCTAATGTCTCTGGTTCTGTTTCTGATTACAGATAAGCAGTCCACTGACCCTCATGTGCAGCTCAAAGATGATAAACTCAAAACATATGCTGAGTTTCCCAAATCAAAAAGACTTCAGTTCTTAAAGAAGTGCAACAATTTTTATCAAGGACTCTGAAACCTTGGCAGCTTCAGAATATTTGAAAAGTGTTTTTGCATGCCCCCTCACTGATGTACGAGTCTTTAGCCAGCAGTGTGATAAGGTTTGGTTCTATGTTGCAGTTCAAGAGGCAGCATGAGCTAATTGTGCGTGTACTTGTGTGTAGGCGTGTGTGCGTTTAATTTCTCAAGTTACCGTTGTGTTTGCAGAGTCTGAGCAGGCAGGGTTTTGTACAGATGGGGGATCTTGCGGTTGATGAGAGGACCCAGCGCTTCTTTCAGTTTATGGTAGTTCCTCTCCAGCTCTCTGTGGTACTCCTTCTGGTCTGGTCCAATCAGAGCCTTATTCTTCCTCAGGGCATCCTCACACCTGCACCAAAAAATAACAGAGGAGACGCACAGAGTTTGGATTTGCTTTTATTGTTTGCACAGCAGTCTGTGTGCGAGGTGTGGAGTGTGTCATCACCTCTTCGTGAAGTCTTTAAAGCACAGGCGCAGTTTGTTGTGATGGCGAAACAACTTTGGGTCATTAGGAATGTCGGAGAGAAAGACCTGCGCCACCTCGAGGGGGCCCTGTGAGGGGGAGAAACTGTTACATATTTGCAGAGGAATGCCTATCTTCACTTCAAACACTGACCTAGACAAGAAACCCCATTTTAATGAGATTAATTCTCCAGAAGAGGACTGGCTTTTCAGATATTAAAATATGATTATTAATCCTTTCGTTCAAAAATGGTAAATGCCACTAAAGCACCTGGTTGACAGTAGTTCCCACAGAGCCCTGCAGCACCATTTGCAGCATCTTAGAGTCTGCAGGATCCTGGTTAGTGGCAAAAGCGAGCTCTTGAGTCTTCTTCTGCATGTCTTCAATTGCCACCTCCATGGGAACAAGAATAATCTGCAGGACCAAAGATCAAATATATCAGCACGCTCTCCATTTATTTAACATGCGATCCCACTTAAATAGACAACCACCTCCTCTTTGTGGGTGACATTGATGCGTGTCTTTATGTAGGGAAAGGCGTGAGACGTTGTCAAGATGGTTTTGCGTTTGTACTGCTCCTGCAGGTCACCATGGGCACGGCCATCCAGCGTGAAGGGAGTACAGTACATGAAGGTACGCAGGTTGTAGTTCTTGTCAAAGTATGTGATTCTTTCTTTCAGCTCATATGTGTCAAAGTAAGGCTCAACGTAGGTGATCTGGAGGTAAGCCTGGAACAATAAGGAGTACAGTTAGAAACCTTAAAACTTGTACTGGTTTTTGAATTAATAACAAATACACACATTGTATTACCTTATTGGGATCCAGTTTGCTTTTGTCCACTGGGTTGGAGTCCTTAATAATTTCAACCACGTCATCCCCAAACTTCACTGAGTAGAACTCCTGTAATAAAAGGGATTAATCTTTTAATTAAGATTTGTCACCATCCACTAATTTTACCTTCATTAGTATCATAATGAATCATCATGCCTCAAGTCTGTGGGAGATTTCAGCTAATTTCGTGATTGAAGGCTCCTTGTAGACAAACTCCTGCTCATCCAAGTCTCCGAACTGGCAGCCATAGAAACCCACTCGGAAGTAGGTGCCAAACATTCTCTAAACACTGCAGATGGGATAAAAAGAAGGAAAATGAATAGGAATTAGCAGTAAGAAATAGATTCAAATAAATTCAAATAAAGCTGAAAGTATATTGCCGTCACTGGATTTATTCGTTTTTGAAAACTCTATTTCGCTTTTATTTGAAAAAGTGAAAAAAAAAAATGTTTTCTGTATATGTATATAACATTTTTAGCAACAGAAGAACTGTTGTAGGAAGGAAGGGAAAATAAATATGTAAGCTGAGAGGTTACTTTGAATCGTAGGAGTTAAGGGAAAATAAAAGATTGGATTGTGTCCTAATAAATAAGAAATTTCTTTGTAGGATTGTGATGGCATGTTTAGTATAACTCACCAGTAATATGTCATCCACACAGGAACAGAAGGGAAAAACCAACCCAGAGCAGTGGGAGGAAAGAAAAATAGTGTCAATACAAAACAGAAATGAAAGCGTAACCTGTTTTACTTTATACTGAATATTTTAATATGTCAAATTTGCTTGTTACCTCCCATCCTGAACTCTGAAAATGTTGAGAAAGGAGAAGACACATAACCAAAAGTACCATTTTTCATAACCACAAAAACTCTTATTAGCTGCTGGTAAGACTGTGAACTCACTTGGTTGTAGACTTTGTTGAAGGCATCCTGGAGCTTCCCATGGACTGTAGACAGCTTTTTGAAATCCCTGTTCGCTTCATGGATGGGCAGCAGTATCTTGTACACTTCATTAATGGCCTCATACATAGCAGCCTGTAAACACAGGATAATGGAACATTTCTACAGTCACCACTGAATCACACTGGTTTTTCAGCCATGTTAATGGTCAAACCTTGATAATGTGAAAGTTACCATGTTAAAAGAGGCAGCTGCTTGTTCTAGGAGGCCCACCAGGCCAGACTCGCTGAAATACTTTCCAGCACAAATGCCTTCCTCCTCAGGAGACAGGACGTCATCGGATACTGCTGACTCCTCTAATATGTTGGAGGAAATATGCTGCGAGAAAAATTAAGAAGTCAGAATAAATAAGCAAAAAACACAACCTATCATTTCTTTTCATTTGTTGACATGAAATGTTTGTCTGCAGAATGTGTATCTGAATCAAACTGCGAGCACAAACCTGAAATGTGACACAGCCAATGGGCAGGTAGCGGCAATCCTCCAGCATGTTGAGGTATTCTGCCACCAGTGCTGCACTGTGCACCAGACAATGGGCTGCCTCAGCGTGATTTCCTCTCTCAGAGTGTTTCCCTGCCATGTTCTGCAGCCACGTAAGCCTCAGGTCAGGAGAGTTCTGGTAGCCCTTGGCAATCCTGTAGCAGAGGACACAAATTATTTTTACTGCAAAACACTAAATGCATTTAGTAACTTCATACAGGACATGGTAGTACCTGTACATGAGGTCAATTAGCATCTCGGGATCCTGCTGATGCTCTTTCATCTTCACAGTGTCAGTTAGAATCATGTGTAAGTTGAACACCAGATCCTGGACCTGCAGATTTAATAGCATATATTCCATGTTTGTTTAGTCGTTTCCCATCGGAGAACTGGACGTTATAAAAACAACAAAGTCATACCTGCTCTGGGAAAGGTGTGTCGCGTAGCTCTACGTCCACTTCAGCATATGTCAAGATTGTCTTTAAAGACCGACGAAGATGCTCCTCATTAAAGTTTTGTGACGTTCCCACCAGGGAGGACAGAGACATTGTGACCTGCATCTTTACTCGAGCAAAGTTCTGATTGAAGACCAGAAAAAAAAGTTACTACTGTGACTTAGAAGATTAGCCTGCAATCAAAACATGCAGACCCTGAGTAAGCCATGAAGATCAATTTCTATTCTATTAGTCTTCATAGTAACAGTGAAATGCAAACAATATCTAAACCTACATTTCCAATCTCAAAGTTTTGCCTCATGAGCAGGTAGAGGGAAGCAGAGGCGTGACTTCTGACCGAACCAACACTACTGCTGCAGTGCCGCAGGAGACGCAGGCAAAGGTCTGCACAGAGTTCTGTGTCCTCTTCAAACAACATCTCAGGGAACTGCAAATAAAAACAGCTCCTTTTCATTTATACAGTTTAGTCTTTACTGATACATTGAACATGGTTAACAGTATTTTACTTTATCTTTTCTTTCTTTCTTTCTTTGCAGAAAGAAAAACAGAGAAAAATTCACAATCCTCGTTTGTTTCTACATCAAATGGTTGTGTGTTATGCAAGTAGGGGAATCGGGATGCAAACAATTGATCGATTATCTATTAATGGTTGATAAGAAATGACTCAATTAAAATAAATTAATCGCAATTTATTGTTTTGAGCCTGTAACTCATTGTGAGCCTGCATAAGGGCGCGTTTGAGGCCAGTAGACCCTGATGCACACGGCAAACGAGAAGCTGTCCTCTGACCATGGACATAATAATTTAATATATTAAATTAAATTTATAATACTAAAAGTAATAATACTACTAATAATGATATCTTTGTTTGCATTGTTCCACTTGTGAATGTGTTGTTCCCTGCTGTTAAGAATAAATCTTTTATTAAGGAAAATTGTTTGAATTTTCGTAGAAAGAAACTTATTGATTCTGAGGGAAATTCACCTTCTCAGCTGAATTCTTCTTGTTCATAAGGATAATTAACCAACAGTAGACCTGGAAACACTTGAAGACAAAGAGAAATTGCTCCTACCTTGAAAACTAGAGCTCTTTGTGTAGTGAAGCAATGCTGCAGAAAGAGGGCGCTCTGGTTGCCTGCCATGCTGTGCAGAAGCACTCGCAGCACCCCACCGAGAACACTTTCTTTCAATTCAGATGCAACCACAGTCTAAAGAGGAGAGTGGCACAATAAGTTACAGAAAGGAAATTCTATATGAAGGAACTACATCAGTGACAAAAGTGTACTTAATTTTTTTCCAGTGTTATTTTTACCTTTACTATGATTTCCAGTGTGTCCAGTACTATCAAAGATGCTTCAGTAGCCAGGTTTCCATCCACCACAGACTCCTGCTCCACCTCAGCTTTAGTCCTGAAAGAGATATTTCACAGCCAGTGGGATTACATTAAATGCCAGGAAACAGCACATTACACCAAAGCTTCCACATAATTTAAATTCTAATCCAGGAATCAGATAATATTTTGAATTATGTGCCCAAATTAAAGTATTTAGCAGAAAAGCTCAGCAGCTAGCATTGATGTCATACTGTGAAGGTCATACTTGTCAACTCTGTCTGCATTTTGTCTCCAATGAGTGACGTTCTTTCTCCATCTGACATTCTCCTGGCTACCATACGGACTCCTTTCTGTAAACATAAATTTATTTCTGTAAACAAGTAACTGATAAAAATATACATTAAAAAATTAAGCTAAAAATATAGTGTACAAATTCTACCTACCTTTGCAGCGGCGAACCATCTCCTGACGGGCTCCAATAGTTCCCAGTATGGCTTCTTCCAGACGGGCCTTCATGTCCTGAGACTTCTTAAATGTCAGGCTGTTGATCCTCTCCAGAGTCTTCGTCCCCTATAAATCCCAGGAACCATCATAAGATATAAAAAGCAAATGTCAACACAGTAAAAAGAGACTGTACAGTGGATTATAATGATTATACAATTACATTGAATTAATAAGAAAGCACCTGTCGTTTAATTAGTCAAACTATGTAACTGTTCATTATATTGATACCTTGTATTCAAAGCAGGAAACACAGAGATGCAGCAGATCAAGCAATCGATTGATCTGAAGTACAGACAAATCAGACACCCAGCGCTCAAGGAGATTTGCATCTGCATTCTTCATCACCCACAGGAAACACACCAGCAAAGTCCTGCTGCACTCGACAGACAGAGAGCTGGTCTGGCGCCCGGCCTGGTGAGGGCAAACACACAAACTCATTGCCAATTTTATAATCTGCTTCAAAATATAACAAAATGGCTGTATTAAAAACATTGGGAATGCAGATGGACACAGAGCCACCTACAGGCTGAGAATAGCCAAGATACTTTGGAATAGAACATGGGAAAAAAAACATGGAAATGCTTTTCAAGTGAGTATTTTT
>JAVQJG010088489.1:0-14538 GCA_036024015.1 Craterocephalus amniculus | reverse complement strand
AGAGGGTTGAGTATCGGCCGATACCCGATACCGATACTTACATTTTGTTATGAGAAAAATATTGTGTCAAACCTCACCTCAAAACCTTAAGGTGTAACTGATAAAGTCCACAACAGAAGGTCGGAGAAAAATTAACATTAATTATTAACCAATGAGTTAATTTAATTAATTTAAAGAGTCTGTGTAACACACAGCACATTTCTGTTTTAAGAAAAAACAACCTGAGTAAACCCTGTAAAAAATGTACTAGGGCGATCTCGTAAAGGGTGCTGAGGTAAAAGGGCTGGATAGAAAATGTTGATCACCTGGTATCGGCAACAGAATCAGCATATTTCAATGCAGGCCGATATTTTCCGATCCGTGTTTTTTTTGTTGGTATCGGCACCGATACCCGATACTGGTATCGGATCGGGACAGCCCTAGTCTGTGCACTCTCAGACTGGAGAGTCAGGGAAGAATTTTGACACGGGGAGATAAGCTGAGTTGGTCAAGAGTACGCCACAAAAGTGTTAGCATTCTCAGATAGCGTAAACCTAAAAGACATCTACAACGATGTGAGAATGTTTGGCTATATTGAAGGTTTTTTGCATTAGTCACTTAGTTTGTCACTGTTTTCGTCAGATGAGGTGGCAGTGTTGCTCCATGTGGCACACTACACTCACACTGGTTGCAAAAAGCACAACCATTACACACCGTTCATTTAAAACAATGCCCAGTAGCAAGGCATTAAACAAACGTGAGAACTTCTGACACATTCAGCAGATCAGTGGTAAAACACAATCAGCAACCACCTTTCTTACAATGATGCATGTCAGTGCAGTCACTCTTGAGAAGATAGTGAGTAAATGTCTGCATTTACTCACTATCTTCTGACAGCTTTCTCCAGCAGGGTAGACCTTGACTAGAGGTACCTCACACAGCCCCATTTAAACAAAGAAAAGGAATATTCCTTTAACAAGTATGACAATATCAATGATGGCTCCTCCCTGCTTCTATGTCCTGATCACCACGAGATCTTTCCCCTTCCATCTTTTGTTACTTTTGTATGACTGTGATTCATTCATAGCTCCTCCTTTTCATCTTCCTGTCCCTCTTCTGTCTTTCTTGAAACCCTGCTGTGTAGTCCTCTCTCATTGGTGCTTCTTCTTATTGGTCCATCGTCTAAGTTTCTGTTGCTTCATTGGCTGGGTGTTGCCCCTCCCTGTAGCAAACAGTGTGTCAAAAAAGCACTTGTGTGTTGCCAAAAATCCTCTCAAAGAACATGTGCATGACTTTAAAGTAGCCCTACAAAGCTACATACCGTAGGAGGGCATGCTGAAGTGTATATGCGAGTGTGTGTGCATAGCTTGATGAGCATGTGCGTGCGTGTGCGTGCGTGTGCGTGCGTGTGCGTGCGTATGGGTGTGTATATGTGCGAGAGAGAGAAAGTGTGTGTATATAAATCATTATTGTATAATTAATGTAACACATTGAAGCATTTTATCAAGACTGACTGGTGGGCCTCTTACACATATCCCCTCCTTCTGATTTTGACTCTTGACTTGTCCTATTTCACATCAAGACCAAAACTTTTACCCCCACCCTCCCCAAACCTGCCACTAACTGTTTGCGATGGAGCTTGTTGCCATGGCGTCATAGCAACTGAACACTTCGCTGCAAAGCCAGAGATCATGTAAAACCTCAGAACTTTTCTGCAACCCCGCCGAGATCCTTGTACATATCGACCTCAAGTGTTCTAATTGTCTTGTATTGCTATTGAAGTTCAAGTAAACATGTGAAATAAATGTTCCTGTCTTTCTGTTTGTGTGCACACAGAGAGATGGAGGCATTCGGAAAAATATGTTATAATCATGTAAGAAAACAAGACAGGAAATATTGATTAGCTGCATAAAACAATGAAAGTTTGACCCAAACAGCTACCGGGAATAAAAGGGTAGTCCTACAATGTAATAGAAAGCACCAATAAGTGTTGCTTTGTACTTTTACTACAGACAGAATATGGTTTTATCGAACACCTGCCGTATACAATAGCTACTTGACAAAAAAACAACTATTATGGACCAAGATATACAAACTGTTCAACACATTGTAGCAAGTATGATAAAAGATTCTCACAAAGTCAGATGATTATTTTTGAGTTTTAGCTTTTAGGGCACGTGACCTCTCCTGGTTAGCTTTTATATAGTCAGTCTGGTCTGTAATCGGGGAAACTGGTAGTTTGGGACAAGCTAGCCAGGAGGAAAAAAATCTTTTTCCGTTTAAAAAAATGTGACTAATGTCTTAAAGTGCTCATGGTGTTTTTCAGCAACTTTTTAAAATATATGTATTTCCTAAAAGATTATTGTCTGTTTCAACCATGTTTACATCATAGAAGAGAAAATTGACTTTTTATTGCACACGTAGACATGATAGTGTAGCCATATTTCCTTAAGTCACAGTGGGCTCATTTTATGGTAAAATAGAGCCAAATGGAGATTCAAGTGATGAAGAAGAGGGAATGAATTGCAGGTATTGCAGAGATGGATAGTGGGCAAATGATAGTAAAGAAAGAAAATATGTAAGACAGAAATTTTACTTTTAAAGTAAGATATATGATTCAAATGACACAGGAAAAAAGAATGTATGATTTCTCTTAATCAAATAAAACATTTTTTTCAACAATTTGACTCATTTTTACACCTTCACAGGACAACATTAAAGACCTACATAATTTGAAACATGGATATACATATGTTTTACCAAAGAGGAACATGACAGTCCCATTGATGGCTGGTTTTCTTTTTGTTGGTGTTTTCACAACTTTAGTTCAATGTTTACCTATGCTAAAAAAAAGAACTGAACAAAATAGAAAACCTAAACATTTTTTAACACTGAAAATGTGATGAGTAAACGTCTTCAGTCTTAAAAGGTAAAATCTCACATGCCTGATAAGACTGTAACAGGTTAAGTAAATTCTTTCACGTTCATCGTTGATCAACAAACATTGTACAGTCACTGAAATTAAATTATATAATTAATTGTAAATTAGATAATTATTGCAAATTGCTCTGATGAAATACTGCCATGCCATATAATGGATATGGGTGTTTGGATAAATTTGATTTTTTTAAATGCATTGGTGCTTACTATCCACACCATACAGTTTGTAGACCCTGGGACCTTTTCTTTTTTTTTCAAAACTTCTACAGGGTTGGAGATTCTTACAGACTCCAACAGTAAAATAGCAAACTTGTTTTGACTTACCAGTGAGATTGTGTAATGCAAACTGTGGTTTAATAACAAAAAATGCACAACTTTGTTTACATGGTAATGGCTGACTTAGCCATAGCTCTGGTGCTAACCTAGCTAATAGGACTATTTGCATGTTTGTGTATAGTTGAAAGTCAATCATTTTAAGCTGCAAGGGTGCAGGGAATATTTTATGGTATTAGGTTTTCTTAAGGTATTTAAAAAATGATAATTAAGTGATTATTCCAACTAAATTGGTCATCTAATGTAAAAAAGATTAAAGCAAAATTTGTAGGTGTAAGTAGTCAGTGACATCTGTTTTTCAGTCAATACTTGCTTATAGGATGATCCTGAAGTGTAGCTATGGCTTCACAAACACAAATTTTTTTTATTGTCAACACAGAAATTTCCTTTGAGCTTTGAGCCAAGTCACAGCAGTTTCGTCAATGTTTCTTGAGCATCATGGCTGGTTAACCTCCTCACACAGGTGCCACACCTGGCAGTTTTATGGTTTTCAGATCCTCTATAAGATGTAAACAGTGCTTTCAGACAAATGTTAACACTCATGTAGGCAACTACAATTGATGCTTCATTAATGCTGCACTCTGATCGCAAATATGGTAGTATTGCTGTAAAACTGCATAACATGACGTAGAAGTACATTACATGATACGTACATTGTACTTGGGCAGGTAAAAGTCAGTTCATACTGAATATTTGTTAGAATCCCATTGTCTTTTCCTGAATGGCACCCAGGGTTGTCAGCGTTCCCTGCAGTGCCACCCCTCTGCTGCTGTAACACATTGTTAATGGGGGTTTTCAGAATAAAAGATGGAAGACCGTAATAATGACTTTATCCGTTTCCATTGCAAATTAAAAGTCAAAAGCATACACATAACTATAAAAAGGATTCAGAGCTAGTAGCATATATCTCCTTTAATTTTACTTGTTTACACATTATTTATGAACAGGCACATTCTAGCATACCTGTGGGTACAACACAATAGGAATATCAGTTTCTTTCTTGCTAACGTATTTGTGTTTTGCTTCAACATATTCAACCATAAAATGTAAAAAAAAGTTACACAATGTATTCACTGTTTGTAGAAAATATATAACATCCTGAAGATAACAGAGTGGTAATTATCTAACATGGGAATCAAAAGTGCTTTTACAGTAAAAAATATGTATTTACAAGTGTTGTATAGCATGATAGTGTTTGCTTTGTTCTGTCTCGTCTCACTGGTTAGAGCCAAGAAGAAAGGCTGATGTGCTCATGCCGCTTATACAACACATAAGTTGAGTTTTAGTCACTTCTCCTTTACTTTCTCTCAACAAGATTTTCTCTTTTCAGCTGCAGACAATTCCATTACAAACTTTACTCTCCCACTTTCTTACAATGTAAAAGTACTGAGGTATGTTATTTGATTTCACAGGAAATGGTCTCACATTCTTCAGATTTTTTCTAAATCAAAACCAGATTCAGTCACTGTACCAGGTGGACATTGGGGGTGATGGGGGGATGCAGTCTAACACACAGTATGGTGGGGTGACGAGAGGCTGTCCGGGGTTTCAGTTGGAGACAGGTCTGACCTGGAGCTTTTAAACATTGATGAGATGTGGAAGGCCTGGGGAAAAACACAAATGCACACCCAATATGAGGCTTAAGCCGACTCTGACATGTGGATATGCTCTGATGCACAAAAACAAACATTAAGGTATACTGACCACCCAGTAGGCAGTGAGAGCTCCTTGTATGTAGCCTGTTAACACATCGGACGGGTGGTGCCTGTAATCTGAGATGCGTGTCAGACCTGTGTAGACCGCCAGCAGGATCAGGAAAAACTGTAGCACCGGCCTGAGAAGCCGAGCCCCGCGCCATGTTAACCGGGCCTGCAAGTAAAACTATGAAGAAATCCATTTCTTTAGAGCACTGCACAACACAAAGGTATTATCATCCTTCATCAAGAATATTTCCCTGGAGCTTGAAACGGTGACGATGGTGACCATCCATTCTCTTTCAATCTTCAGTTCGGTCAAATGATCCCAAACTGAGAAAACTACTCATATACTGTAAGTATTATCTTGAATTTGCCACCCATCTCTATTGCTTTTTTCCTCCAGATTAATGATCCTCTATCCAAAGTGTTTACACCCTCCAACAGAGTGACATTTAATGACATTCTGACATGAAACTTCATAAAAATCAAGGCAATGAAAATCTGTAAGTCCTGGCATGTAGGTATCCCGTAACTCTTTACACTCTGTACACTTTGTAATCCTAATGGTGTTTGAAGTTATAAATGTTCCCTTTCCTTCAGAGTACACAAGTGAATAGTAGATGAAACAACTATTCATCATAGGAAATATATTGACTAAATAAATTGTAGGCTTCATTTAAGAGACAGAATACAAAAAACAAGGTGATTTTACTTCTTTTTCTTTTTTTTTTTCTTTCTATCATGAGATCGGGGGTTGACCACGTTCACCTCAAAGGCTTTTGCATGCTGCTGCTCGGCTTTGATAAAACCTTAATTTCTGTAACTGGTGCATCATCTAATGGAACATAATAGACCAGAAATTGTGCTGCGTGATTTCTGCTGTTTTACGTGTAAAATTATCCCACTGAGATAAAGTTAAAAGCTCCATAATGCAATTTTTCTGCTCAAACCAACCACAGCCTCTTTCTGACTAAACAGGAGAAAAATTATCTGAAGATCTTTTTTTTCTGTCACTGTCTGAGCAGAAACGAAACAGAGAGAGAGAGAGAGAGACGGAAGAAAGACTTTGCTTTCACAGGGAAGCATTGTGACAGTTTGACCTTAGAAAGCTGCCATGACCTAATTAGAAAGATAATTCAGCTTTAGCACTTTGAAAATTACTGAAATCTATGTTGCTAAATGGACTTAAGTGTCTGGTTACAAAAAGCAACAGTTCTTCTACCAAGAGCCACAGAGAAGCAAGATTTCTTTGAAATTACACCAAATCAGTCCATCAATATTATCTCTCAGTATTTAAGACTTTCTGAACTGTATCAGTTTTGTTCAATTTTGTGATGAGGATGCATTACAGGTTTTTCCTTGATGGATTTTTTTTAAAACAATCAACTCTGTGCAGATCTGAGTGTGCAGTAAAACATTCCCCATAATGGAGAGCTTTAAGACAACAATTTGAGCACTGATGGTATTCAGAGTGGAGGCAGAGAAAGTGGCTACCTTAACACATCTTATTACCCTCCCTTGGTTTGTAAGCAGCAGATATATTAATTTTGGAACAAGGTCTGAGGTCTATGCAATTATGACGTTTGCATCACTTGACCTTTACAGTGACTGTGTACAACCAATTAACCCAACAATCTAATTAAAGGCTGAGATTTATATATCTCATTCATAACCTTACAAAGAAATGTCTCACCTTTGCATCTTTGCCTTTTTCTCCCCAGAAATGTGGTAAAAATGATAAAATGATTGCATTTGCAGAAACCTTTTCTTATCTTGCTGATTAAAGCAACTCTGAAACTACAAGCTACATGTACTTATAGTCCATATGCACCATTTTTTAACCATCATAAACCTATGAAATGGAGGCAGTGTGGAGTCCTGTCTTTTGTCCAGTTATAGCAACCCTAACATATTGTGTCTTGTTTACATCTACAAAATACAAATAGTATCACAATCCACATCATGTGTGATGATGGTTTAATAAAGCACTTTGAATCACCCTGTACTTGAATTGTGCTTTACAAACAAATTGGCGTTCATTTTTCTGAGCTTATTCAGTGAAAACATTTTTGAACTTTTCTTTTGCCTGTGACTGAGTAGAAAAGAAACAGAGAGGCTCCTGCAGCAAAAGAAAGACCTTGCTCTTATAGGAAAGCACTGCTTTGTTATGTCTCTTTCTCCAAAATTTAAATGTGTTGCAATCTTTTCTTTGCCCTCATCTTATCTAATAAAAGTGTCTGAAAATGTTTTCTGTCCCTGTCTAAGCAGAACATAAACAGAGAGAGAGTCTTGTCACAGACGTAACAAGTCCAGCAGGGATACCCAGGATATTCCTCCCCCAAGCGACATTCCCCATTTCCTCTTGGCGAATGCTGAAGTATTCCCAGGATGGTGTGCTCAGTCTGCCTCAGGGTCTCTTTCCTACGGAAGCAAGTTGTCCATGCACTTTTCTAATTCGAAGCCCAAAACACCTCTAATAACTCCTTTAGATGGAGCAGAAGCAGCAGTTTGACTCAGAGCCCCCCCCCCATATGTATGAACTCCTTGTCCCATTTCTACAGCTGAGCCCAGCCATCCTCTGAGGTAAACTCATTGTAGCCGCTTTTATCTGCTATCTAATTCTTTCGGTTGCCAACCAAATGTGAGCATAGATGAGGGCTGGAATAAAGATAAACCTGCAAATTGAAAGCACTGGCTTTCATCGCAGCTCTCTCTTTACCACAATGCACTGAGCTCATTATTGCTGACAAAGACCCTGTCTGTCTGTCCATCTCACTTTACCAGTCCTACCATGAGCAATCCAATCCAGCTTATATAGCACGTCATAACAGACGTGGAAATGTGAAATGTGAAAATGTGCTGTACAGAATGTGTCAGGACGACCAGAGGGCCCGGGCGGGGAATCGATCCCACAACCTCCCGGGTGAAAGTCATGCACGCTTGCCAGTCAGCCAAGTAGCCAGGGCGCATGATCAATCGGAGGCACACAGTGACAGGAACCACACACTGTCACACAGAACATAACTGTTGTGCAGAGATGTACTCCAAAAGATATAAGAATGTCCTGAAATACAAAAACCCACCCCAGATTCTGAGGGGATCGACAGAACTACATCATGAGAATGAGCAGAGACCGTCTTTTCATTGATAATGCCTGGAGATCCTGTCCATGAGCACCACCAGCAGGATCCCTCACAAGGGAACAGCTTACAATGCACCATAAAAAAGCCCATATTTGCACCAAGCATGCAAACATAGCTCTTGTTCGTTTTTCTGGAACCTGATACCCTGCATCCCTGTCTCTGGTAACCTATTCCTACGTGTATTTTCAACTCCTAACCTTGAAAATTTGTAGGTGGGAGCAAAACAGAAAAGTATCAATTACTACAATTTTGACACATTTTTCTTTTAAACAGCAATGGGCTGCTGTAGTTCTTATACTAAGTCAGTTTGATTCACAGTAACATGAATTTTTAAGAGGGGTGCAAAAAATTCTCCATGGGAATAATTTTCCATGTTTAAACACTTCCATGTCCAAACGTAGAGCTCCAGAGCATCTACACAAATATGCATGCATAAACACACACTCTTTCACACAATGGATCTGAGATGAGAGACAGCGAGGTGAGGTCACACTCCCCCCACAGCAAAACAAAGACGTCTCTGTTTCACCCATATCTCCCCTTCAGTCCCTCTCCTCTCTCATTCCCTCACTTTCTGCTGTTAATCGGGCTGATGATGAGCCCCTGTGTCACTCTTTCTCCCTAAGAATTTTAGTGTGTGATGGTAATTGGAACTTGGAAAGACAGTCCATTTTTTATTTGCCATTGCGAGCGTGTGTGCAAGAAAACATGGATGTACTCACCACTAAATAGAGCATAGTGTACATAGCAAAAGAGGCATGGCCAGAGAAGAAGGACTTCCTATAAAAAGTAGAGCAAGATTCAGATTAAAACATTTTAAAAAAGCATATTACATGACACAGGTACACAAAAAAAGTGTTCATGCGTACCTTGCCTCCTCCTCTAACCGGTGGTCTGTCTGGTGACAGGCCACTGCTGCAACATAGGTTCCAGGAGTGCAGTTGAGGGTGGCATAGGTGATCCCACACACAGACAGGAAGTGCGGTCTGAGCCGTCCTACGCTGAGCTTGGCCATGTTGGTCAACGACTGGCCAATGCAGCAGCCGAACAGGAAGCAGCCCAGCTCCTTGTACAGACAGGACACATACAGGTTCCTAACAAATGCCGTAGAGCTGACACTCCGGAAGCGCACGCGGTAACACTCCCCGAGGGCGATCTGTAGATAAAGATGCGATCAGAGAAGTCAAAACATCCAATTCATCCTCTTACTGGAAGTATTAGTAAGGATGTGCCAGCTGCTGTGAAGATGCTGACTACTCACTGTGAGGCCAGTGATGACGATTCCCCCGGCGATGAGTAATTCATCTGGTACGGCTTCACTGTGCAGATATGGGTAAGTGATGCTGGGGTCTCCACATATGAAGCCCCTTCTGTAAGGACTCACAGCCTTCAGCTCACACGCAAAGAAAGGGATGGATGCTGAAAGATGAGAGGAAAGAGGTAAATTAATGAAAAATAAAAGCTTTAAATCCAAACAATACAACGTTCCTGTTTGTTATTAGAATCCGGTCATCTCTTCATGTGAAAGACGAGGTACCTTTTGATATTTTCAGCAGATTCACACATCCTGAAGGCCAACAGATTCCTTTTAGAGCTGATTATAAAAGTATGTCTGACTTAACTATAGAAAAGATTAGAGTCTAGACGGCCAAACTGAACTGAGGTGAAAGTGTTGTTTGCCTTTATTCTTATAAAAAATATGAAGATTTATTGATGGCAAGATTACATACTAATAGGTTTTATTCCATACATGTCACTGCAAGCTTTCTTTTCTTCCCTTTGCATATAATAATCATAAACCGTTTGAAAAACACAAACAATGCTCCTAATCTGCCTGATTTACCTTGTTTTTAGTCCAGGATTTGTTCTAGATGCTTATCTTCACTGTCACTCAACACATTTGTAAAGACCTTCCCAGAGGCTTGCTGAGCACACTTAATACCACGAACTGGCAGCTGTCTGATTAGCATTTTTTGGCCCAATCACCTGACCAGTAAGAGTAGGCTGAAGGCAAAATAGAGTGTTTAGACAGTAGGTAATAAGAGCCAAAGGACTCTTTAGTATGAGTGTCTTGGCAGTTACAAATAGATTTTCTGTGGTACCAAAAGCTATCAACGCTCATTACTCAGAGCTAATGCAGATAACTTGTCCTTGACTCTTCATCCACATACCAAGACACAAAATACCCTCTTAATTACAGCTGAAAATAGTAATGTTGGAACAGAAATTCAAAGCTAATCACACAGGGAATTTGACATGGGGGATTTAGGGAATGAGAAAGGGTCAGAAGAGAAATGATTTTACAGGAATGTAAGGGTGGGAACTTTGAGTTTTTTTCTGCACAACAACTATGTGACTGGTTAAAAAAAACTCCTCCGCTGGGATGTAATCGAGTCACAGAAGTAAGAGCAGAAAGATCCCATTTCCTGAGTGAATGCGGGTGGAATCCATAGAGACTGCAAGAAGAAGAGCGTGTAAGGAAGCTCCACAAAGAACCAGTCTGAACTGCGCATGTGCATGAGTGTTTCTGTTGATGAGGAGAGAAAGAGGGGGGTTGTTTGTGACTCCAGTTCAACTCTTCCCCGCAAAACAAAGAGCAAATGCTGCAGCAGACCAGAGCCAGAACCAGCCTCACACTGTCTCTGCTTGTCTCTGGATGTCCTAGCCTCTCTCTTTCTGTCTGTTTTGCATGCCTGCACACAAGAGAAAGAGGGTGGAGGGGAAGACAGAAGAAGAGAAACAGAGACTTCTTGCACCACTACCTCTCTACTGTACAAACCCAATCTGTTGTTGATACAGTTTATTTCTCAGTCCAGCTTCTTCCAATTAGCCACCATTGCATAACCAGCCTCTTGTCTCAAAGAGAGACCATCTGATGATGGGTCAACAAATTTGAGTAATGGGCAGGCGCACAAAAACACACACAAACATAAATGGATTGTGCATTTATTTATTTATGTCAAATTGAATTCCCCTGGCCCGACTCTACCTTGAGAACTGGAGGTCGTCATGGAAACTGCACAAATCCCTGAGCAATGCACAAACCAGCTGGTACAGAAAGCTTGAGAGCATACGTGAGCAGAAATAAGAGGAAATGCATAGCAGATGCAGTAGATGGAGAAAGCGTTTTTCTAATGTTTTCACAAAGCTCTCCAAAGCAGGATTTTTTCTCCAGCTCACAAGCTAAAGGAACATAGTTTGAACTGCTGAATACCTTTGCTGACTAAAAACTTTGACATGAGCAAAGGAATAACTAGTGCAGAGTTAATTTCTGCAAGGTTTAAAACAATAACAATTTAATGGCATTAATTATTGTCATAAAGTATTTTATTTTATTTGGCTACAAAACAGTAACAAACACACACACACACACACTTCTTGTACTAATAATTTTTTTCTCTTTGCTACAGTATGCTCTTAAGAGTTGGATAAAAATATATTTTTTCATCATATATATATATATATTTTTATCCAACTCTTAAGAGCATACTGTAGCCAAGAGACAGAAATTATTAGTACAAGAAGCAAACGTTATTTACCTAGGAAAAGGCAGAGGAGGTCTAAGCCGACCAGGAGTTTTCTCTTGGATAAGGCAGGAGCACTCGTCTCTAACAGTTTCTTCCCGTTGCAGCTCTCCATCCCTATCCCTGCTGCCGCCAAGCTGCTCTTGTTTTCTGAGAGTTTGAGCTGGAGATCCGCGCTCGGAACGGGCACGCCGACTCTCTGAGTACCAAAACTATCAAACATGACGCCGGCTGCGGGTTGAAGCTCAGAACGAAAAACTTCTTGGCATGGGAAACTTGGCAACAAACTCCTCACGAGCGCCGAGCGGAGACTGGAAGCGTACTTTCACAACCTGGCAGCGAGTTTAAATAGGTGCAACACTCCCTGCAGCACCTGTTGACGTGTTATTAGGTCAGAGTAACTAGTTTTTACTCATTTTGTGTCACTGGAGTCTGCAAGGCTCGCCCCGACTTGTTGACGCATTCGTCACCTTGAAGATATCGGATGTTTGCGAAACACACTGACGGAGATAAGATCTTTCCCGCTGAGTCTCTCTGGCTCTGCTAAGGATGGGATGGGAGAGTTAAAAAATGTCCAAAGTCATGTGGGACGGAAAGTGCCAATGCATCAGACATGTGTCACAGTGACTGTATGGATGCAAGCAGATATGTCTCCATCATCCATGAAGCGTCCGTCTGTTGCCAAAAGGCATGCGATCGGTTGGCAAAGAATTTATATTTGAAAACGGTGCCTATTGTTGAAGCCAACCTGCCTATACGATCAACTGAAAAAAGAAAGAAACCCAATTATCTCGAGACAGAAGGAGATCTAGACAATTGTAAATGTGGTAGCAAAAGTTCTATACTGACATCGGACCTGACAGTTTTGAAAAATAATCGACAAAACCACTTCAAAACTCTACTCTAAGAAAGTAAAGACAATGTTTAGGTTTAAGGAATAAAAGATTCCTCAAAATATGTGCAAAATAAGCATAGAAAAAGAACTATGCAGCAAAAAATCCAAATCTAGGGTTTTTGCTATTGAGTAGTACAACAAACTGCTCAGATGACCATCTTTGCATTTTGATGTATCAAAAAATCATATTGACTGACAATTTTCAATTTTCTGATACAGTTTCACAGGGTTTATTATAGGATTTGCATCATAATTGGTTAAAGACAAAACAAATTGGCAACATTAGTAGAGCTTCACATACATAACATAATAATGCATCAGTAAGCTGCTGCGTGGCAGTTTATTGGGTGACATTTCTCAGTGTTTATCTTCACTCATGACCCTCCAGGTTATCTTCCTTTTTTATTTCTCTTCTTCCTGCCCATCCCTCATTTTTACCACCCAAAAACTGGAAATGTTTGTACTTTAGAAAACAATCATTGTGGCAACTAGCAAGTGTCAACATTTGAGGCTGTAGGAATATAAAACAAAAAATTATTTGTCACCTAAGTGACACAAACATTATCTTCTGACTACAGTAATTGTCCTTATTGTAGCCTATTTGTTATTCCCCTAATATGACAGTTAAGATGTGGTCTAATCGACTAAACTCATTGCTGTGCTATTTATCCGAGACAACTACTAACTTTAAAAAAACGCAGCTAACTTGGGAACTATAAAACAACAAAACAAACACGAGTGAGTCTGTATTGGGAAGTGATTAACACAGGTGTTAAACCAAGATCACGGATGATTTTTTATCAGAATTTGTATTATTAATTTAATTTAACTTTATGTGTTAAAACTTCACCTGTGGAAACTGGCTTCACCTGTAGAATATGTGAGAAGTCATTCCACTGTGAGGTTGCAGACTGTGAAACACACACGGGCAGCGAAGCACAAAGAGCCACATGTGTCTGATTCTCATCTGTAACTAAATTTGCAAGGGGCCAAAGACTATATTTATAAATCTTATAATAACTCTTAGTTTCATGATCCATCTTTTATTTCAATGTTACAAGAGACCTTTTGACAAAAGATTTGTTTTTACAAAGGACATAAAAGTTGAGGGGTAGATAGGGGGGGACTCTTGATCTCAGTTACAAGACAGTTTTTTTTATCATCTTGAGACAATGCAGGTTTGTATTGTTAAACAAGTAATTTTTTTATTGTTTATCCAAGGAATTCAGCCATTTAATTAGTATTATAGTAACCTATGGGACTGCTTGTTGAAAGCTTTGTTTACTCAAGATCACAAGACGATAAAAGTTAACTCTAATGTAATGGAAATGTCAGGGTTTCCATTCTGAGCCGGGTGGTTTGAGGTATTTTCGCATTATTTCCTGTTTTATTTTTAAGTCACTTTCCTCCCTCTCATTTCAGGTGTCTTGTCTTCCTCATCCTCGTGTGCTCCTCCCTCCTGTTGATTACCTGCCCTGCCCTAATGTGTTTCACCTGTGTCTCGTTATCTCCCTTCCTCCTGTGTATAAAGGCTCAATCCCAAACCGTCCCCTACACATTACCCCTACGCACTAACCCTCCGTTTGCGCGTTCTCGCGGAGGCTCCGCCATATTAAGGGCCGTCTCAAACCGCGAAGGGTGTAGGGCGAGTGGAGCGTTCAGCCCTCAGATAGCGAGCCTGCATCGATGCAGACTTTCCAGCTGGTGCAACGGCTAAACGGAGGAAACAATTTTGACACAAAAGTTCTGCATGTGTCCTGCGTGTTTGTCACACTGACACAAAATCACCTGGGTGAAAGAAGATAAAAACGAAACTAGCCGGTCTTTTGTGGTGACGTTTGATGTTATGTAAACACAATTATCAGCTGCAGGGTATAACGAGGCGGCCGGTGCGCCTCGCAATTTGTATTGGCGTCTTTGTGTTGCCATGGCTGCGCATGCTTCCCTGTTCCGGTGGAGGGAAGAGGGCGCCTCATTCCTGCTCTTCTCTTTCATGCCCTCCCCCTCCGTTTGAAGTGTCCTTCGAC
>JAVQJG010088469.1:0-10253 GCA_036024015.1 Craterocephalus amniculus | reverse complement strand
TGTTTTCATTACAAACTGGTAATGAATATGGATGTTTAGCCTGACATCTTTTTCCTAAAATGTGTTGACGAATTATTGAATGGCCAATTATCCAAATATGATCATATCCTGTGGATATGGTGTTGTGATTTAAATGAAAGCATGACGGACATGGTATGGGACAGTCTGAGTCTGTGTGCAAATGTGCGATATATGTGTGGGTATGACTCCCACTTTGATTCTTTATTTTTTAAACACATGGTTGTTATTCCCAATATCAGCCATTGTTATAAGATGCCCTTCCGGATTTTAGAACATGCAGTTCTGTGAAAAGAGAGAAGTTTTGTTTTAAGAGACATTGCAGATTTGTATGCCAATTCCAAGGAGTTATATGAACACTAAATTACTTAAAGTCATTTTCAAATATTTTATATAGTGTATAAGTGTTGTTTTCTCTTTGATGTATTGGAAAGCACTTTGGTCAGCGGAAGCTGTTTGTTATGTGCTATATAAATAAATTGAATTGAATTAGAAACCCAAAGATCAATTATTCAAAGCTTCTCAAGCTGGATGCTTTTTGCTGGAGATTATTTCTGGGTACAGATGTTCTCCATTTAATGGTACTTCTGGTTTTACCAGTTTAGTGTAAAAAATTGCTATAAGATTATATAGAAAATGTGAATTTGTGCAGTTGTTTTTGTAACTCTTCTGCTGTACTGAAAGCTGAGGTGTAAATCTGTTGTCAGTGTTTGTCATTGCAATCCACATTTAGAAAGATAATTTCATTTGTACTAAAATGGCAGCATCAATGGCAGAAAAGACAATCTATGCAGCAAGTTGCTGCTGTTGGAAGATAGCTCATTTGTCATTTATGCAAACACACTCAGAATTCAAACTTAAAGATAAAAAATACATTTAAACAAGCGCATACAGAAGAACAGACAATAAATGTGAGCTCTAACTAGTTTTCCGTCATGTTTTATTTTCAAAATGGTTTGTATGTTTTTTTTCTTCATTGTAGATTTAAAAACCAGCGAGACCTTCAAAAACACACTGAGGTTCACAACGAGGGCACCGTGTATCACTGCACTGTGGAGGGATGTGATTATTCCTGTCACACATTCCAAACTATGAGCCATCACTTCAAGCGAGTGCACGAGGTTTGTCCTATTTCAACTGATATTCACCATCAGACATGTGTCCTAGTCAGATTATCAGAACAACCTGCTGTGCAAAATTATGCTTTTTTTTTTTATCAGTATGGGATGTTGGTCAATAATCTGTCTACCAACAGGTTGGGGGGATGCCCAAATATAAATGCCATATCTGTGATAAGGTCTTCTCTTGGTGTTACACTCTCACACTTCACCTTCGTAAGAAACATGAGCTGAAATGGCCTTCCGGACATTCCCGCTTTAGGTGGGTCTCTTGTTTTGACATGTCTCCTGTTTCGTCTCATCTGTAATATAAAAATCTCTGAAAAAGATTCTGTTTCTGTTTTGCTTGCAGATACAAGAAAGATGTAGACGGTTTCCTGAAAGTAAACATGATACGATTCGAGACTGTGGAAGTGACCAAGGAGATCATGAAGAACATGGCCAAGAAGCCGCAAAGCCTTCGACAGAGTCAGAGAACGAGCAGCCGGAACAAAAGGGCTGCCGTCGCACCGGAGAGCGGGCGAAGCTCTCCGACAGGTTCATCCTCACCGTCCTCCAGCTCCTCCTCCTCATACTCCTCAGACCTGTCTGGAGGAGAGGACATGTCCTCTCAGCACAGCCCCCGAGGTAGCGACTCTCCCCTCTACTGTGTGATGAGCACCATTCCTCACATTGAGGACGATCCGGAAGGACTGTCGCATGAGGACTGTGATGGCGGCGGGAGTTCCGGGGCTGTCCAGGCTCTGACGGAGGTCGCAAGGGGCCTTGGCATGGATGTGGTATGACTGCATTCTGGTAGAATCACTAATGTCCCGTGGACATTCGTTTTTGTTTTAATCTTTGTTTAGTTTTTTTACTTTTTGGCAGTTTCCGTCTAACAAAGCCTCCTGCAGTGTTTGCACTGCACTGGGATCATTCCTACGTGGGTTTTTATTGCTTTCATTGTCACTCCTCATGTCGCAACCCATGTTCTGTTTTCTGATATTTCCAGAATGATTTTAAGAAGACATTGTTTTTTATTGTAGCCTCATTATATTGTTAAATTTTAGTGTTGCATATTTCAAATACATATAAAATTACAAAAGCTGTTTATGTTTTTTTTTTTTTTTTACAGTGTCTGTACTGTTGGGTGGGTGTAGATGTTAAAAGTGCTATCATCACAGGATTGATTCTGAAATCGGTGCAGTACTATGTTTTTAAACCAAACTGGCCCCTCCCATCAAGTGTAACTGTATTTGGTGTTTCATGCTAATTTGATTAAGAAGAATGCATTATTAGCATGTTAGCATTTCACAAGTTCAGCTTCACAGAGACACCAGATTGCACTTATGACCCCCAAATGTAGAATTTCAAATGGCTCCAGATGTTCATCAACAGTGAAGATGATAACTCACCTGAAAAGAAATGACTTAAATATACACCTTTTACTGCTTTATTACATAAAAAAAACAACACAAGAAATGCCTTGAACTCAGTTCAACTTGGCTGCATCATGTTTTGTGTTGTCAGGCTGTTTCTTTTAAAGCAGTTTTCTTCATTTGGAGGCCTGTCATCACAGTTTACAATCATGGAAATGCAACTATTTGAAGTAACTGTCATCAGTGTTGCATAATTGTCGTGATCTTCTCTGTTGACTCGTTTGAAAACAGCTGGATGAATCACGGAAGTTTGATGTTGCTACTTTTTTCCCACCTTTTGAGATTGCATTATATCGATGCACCCTGTTCCTCTGCTGTGGGCCTGCCATTACATCTGAGAATTTTCTGTAGAAAGTCTACTACATAAACTTATATTTTTTTATTTAATTAATAATTATTTAACTTATAGAGTCTGAGGTTAATGTTAATGTTATGTTTTAAATTGTTTCAGCACCAATCATATCCTCAATTTTTCTGAGGCTCTATGCATAGGACAGTGTTTCTAGGTAAAAGCTAATGGATCAGTTTCTAAAATTGTCATAGTCGATTTAATCTAATTCAATCTAATATATTTAGTAGATCTTCATTTAACTTGTAGTCATAATAACAAACTGTTAAAGGCGTTCACTGCAAACATGAAGAACAAAACACAATAACTAGCAATGCTAAAACCCATGACTCCAAGAATTCTTTACATAATGAAATTTAAATGTTTAAATGTTTTTGGAGGTGTTTACTGATGGGTCAGATGTATATCTGCAGCAATGAATATTTTCATTTCAGTGCCTCAAGACTTAAGAGGCATTAATCTCTTCCAATCCTACATTACAGCCCTGGCAATAATAGAATGACCAACACAAGCAGAGTCTGTTTTGATCTTAAGAGAGGTGCAGGTGAGTCTCTTGTTGCAGCAAAGTGGCGCTCCTTCATACATAGGCTCGTGAAGAGCTTTGTTGAAGAGAAGGGATGTCTAGCACAAACAGCAGAATCTAATTCAGGGGCCAAAGTTCTTCTGGACCTAATCATGTTGTCATCTTTAAAAGGATCCATTGGCCTCAGGTGCAGCAATACACTACAGGTAATTGTGTAACATCCTCTATGTTTCTTTTAAGTCATCCGTTATCCTAAGCAGTGGTCTTGCATCTATTAGAGCTAGTTCCACAGTTCTAATTATTCAATTTAGGTTGTGACCAAAAGATTTTGCATTGAAAGGATTAATGAGAAGAAGAAAACGGGGTTATCAGGAGACATAGGACAATGAGGTTGGAAGGGAAATAAGAGCTACGCTGCAGAGGTAACACAGTTTGTCTGAGGTTCAAAAACAACTATAATTACACATTAGGATTGGAAACTCTAAGGACTTCACATTAAAAACCTTATGTTAGCAATAGATACGTTATCATTTGACATTTGACATTATTATCATAAAAGTTATAAGTGTTTAAGTCCTACCAACAATAAAATATTAAAGTTGATTAAGAAGTAAGATTGTTCGATAGGTTTGTCAAAACGTGCAAACTAATATGAGACTTGTATCTTATCATTTTGGATGATGTAATTGTGTAAAAAAGTTTAGAAAGAAGAAATAGAACGAAAATAACTGCCAACTAAATGGCTGTAACTACAACTTCTCTGGCCTTTGTTAAGGAAGTCTTGCATTTAACTCATAAACTCAAACCAGCAATAATTGTTCTGAACAGGTGGAATCTCACATTGTCAGATGCTGGTTTATAGAGTCATATTTTGAAGCTTCACATGTTATAGGTTTTTTTTTAAATTTAATTTACACAAAATTTACTTAATTAACCTTTTACCCCACTGAGCTAAAATGTGTAATTTGTAGATGATGTCATGTTGTAACAAAACGGTTTAAGAATACAGATCATGTCAGGAGTCTGGCTCTTTTCAGACTCACTGTATGGCCATGTGGTAGAATAAAGTTTAAAGCCACTTTATACATAAACATATACATTTTAATGTGTTTAATTAAACAACCAGTATTACATGGGAAATATTACAGCATAAATAAAACCTTCCAAACTGGTACATGCTTAATTAGAAACCCTGTTTGATTATTAAAGCTGCAGAGAGTGTCCCTACAAGAATAATATTTGCAGTAAATCAAAAGAAAAAGAAATGAAAAACAGAAGAGTGAAATATAAGCAGATGCTATGAAGGGGTAGTTCCTGTGATAGGGGTGTTTGCATCTCTTGTTTTCTATCAGGCAGAATCTGGAGACTCGAGCAGGATGTTGCCAGCAGGCCAGGATGAGGTAGCTGCTATCTACAGTGGTCATAAAACCAGTGGGTGTGTTTCCCTCCGTCTGGGGTCAACTCTAGCTTCCTGCCTCAGCGCAAGAGGGAAATAAAGGGGTGGTGTGATGGAATCATGAAAGCTGTTCCAGATATAGTCTTTCAGGACTTTTGGTCTAATATGGACATCCATAGTGTTGTTCCAAACATGCTCCCATGAAGCATTTTGGTATGGATACAGCTCAGTGCCTGGGTAGGAGATAACACATCTACAGTCGTTGGGATATGAAGCACATAAACTATTTACGTTCATTTTTGGTCCAGTATGTGAGAATGGAGTTGCATCAGGTGTAATCAATGAAGATGGATCAGAGTGGAGAGTTGTCAAAGAATCCCGCTGCTTGACCTCAGTTTCCCACTTTACCCGCTTCACTTGTATGAAGCTGTCACGCTCAAGCTGCCTCTTCCTGCCATGCGAGCCAGCGAATCTTCCATCAAGTTCAGGAATCCTATTTGCATCCCAGGATTTTTCTTGAGAAGGTAAATCCTTTATGTCAGTTTGGCTACTCAGGTGTTTCTTTTTCCAGATCTGTTTCAAAGGGTGGTCCAGCTTCCCCAAATTGGGTTCTTCTGTTGATGCTGTGCAGTTGTCGCAAGATACCGGAGAGGATGGATGAAGCTCAAAGGGTTTACTTCTGTTTTCAGGCACATTTGTGTCTCTTTTTCCAATTTCGTTCCTGTCGCCACAACTTCCATATGCAGAGACTCGGTGTGCAGAAGCTTAAGGATGAGAGGCATTTAATCTTTAAACAAGTACAATAAAAATTTTTAAGGGGGAAAAAAGAATTAATGACATTGCTGGACTCACACTCACCTATACAAAGGTGATTGCAGGAGCGCTGCAGGGAGTCAGGTAGCCTTGAAGTAGGGCACTCAGGTAACTGGTCTTTGGGTTTTTGGTGCATTTTCTGTTCAATTGAGCATCAAACCTTAGTTTTTCAATCGATTATAAAAATGGCAGTGATACAGTCAGAGATTATTTATGATTAATCGAGTTGTACCTTTAACCTTTGTTTGTTGTGATAAATTCTCCATGCGATTCCGACATGCAGAGCAGCCCATCTCCATTCTGACTGTGAACAACCCCAAACGGACAAAAAAACCCATCAAATTTAATTCAGTCAGAACAATTTCATAAGTCATGGCTGATGTATTATTTTCAAATACATCTGCTGCTTTAAAAAGTCTGTTCGCATTGTAGCAGGACTTACGTGAGATCTGAAAGACTTCTGTGCTCTTCTGTGAAACGCATGGGTGGGAGTAAAGTAGCTGCTTGGGGTTTGTCTGGGAGGGTGCATGCTGAGCTGTAGCAAAAAGCAAATACTCATGAGTTGGATAGATTAAAGTAATAGTAACCCTTTAAAATGGTGGTATAACTAGGCAGAAATTGCATGTTGGACAGGGTGGCATCTTCCAATTCAGAGTTACTGAATTGACATGTGTGCTTACATTTTTGTCCTGAGCTCCCATCATGATTGGAGCCGGGAGGATGGCTGCAGGTCGGCGCAGGATGGGGGTGAAGGCATGCTGTTTGATGTGAGGATGCATGTGTGGTTGCTGAAGGACCAGGCTTTGCACAGAGAAAATGGGCTGCTGAATTGCAAATTAATAGTAACATTGTAGTGATGTATTCAAAGCTCAAGTATGCAGAAGCAACACATTATCGCTGGATAGATAAACAAGCATCATCAAGTCCATCATCTGATTTCCTGCCCCTTTAATGTGACTTTTTTTAAAGAATAATTTTGGGTCTAACTACAACAGCACCTAACTTCTTATTTTTAAAGCCTTGTCTGCACTTGTCAGTTTAACTTCATACCAGACCACAGTGCTTTTTACATGACAAAACTATATCAGACCAGTCAATCACCCACAAAGATGCAAGCAGTGTGACTCTATGAACAGAATCATTGATTCATCTCTTCTTAGTATCTTGTTGCATGTCCTTGTTGGAAAAAATAAACCTCAATTTCGATTGAGTCAAGGTGGTGTGTGTAGTTGAAGTACACAGGATGCAAAGATTTACAAATCATTATAAGTACATTTAATTAAAGGGGTGTATTTAAAAACAGATATAGAGGACGGATGAGGATAAACATCACAGGCAATCTGTCCTACATACTAAAAGGAGATGACATCTCCTTATTGTAGATTGCATTATTGATGGTAATCCAGTTATTCAAAGTGCCAATCCATTTAATTCATTTCAATTCTATCCATTCCAAGGACACATAATAAGTAATGCTGTTAGTGAACAGACTGCAGAGTCACATGGTGTCAGTTTGAAATGGATAGAAAGCACAAAAAGAAAAGCTTAGAAGGTTTACGTGTTTCAGGAGGACAGCAAAGTTTAAGGAGGTCTTACTGAGTGTGAGCTTAACCCTAAAACACTTGTGAGTAGCCATTCATAACCCAGCAATAGTGTTCTAGGGTGACTAAACAAAACCATACATGATAATTTTGAGAAAAAAACGTTTTCAAAATGATTAAACAAACCCATACAATGGTGCATGAAACAGATGATTGACTGAAATCTATTTGATGTTTTTCGGGTTCCACACTGGATAAATCTTAGTTTGATCAGACAGAATGTTTCAGAGTTCATCTTATCGTAGATCACTCGGCTTCTTCTCCCAACTTTGAACTTTCTTATAAATGTTCTGGGATGGATGGTGTGGGTTTGGTGTGGAAGGATTTCTTTGCTGTTTGGGATGAACTCCACCACCTTCTGTTTTTGTCACCTCTTTTTGCTGTCAGAATCCAATAGTCTGTGCCCTCCTTTCCTCATAAAGACAAGATTAGCTTGAGGTTACACCTCCCATGATGTCTAAATTACGTACATGCCAGCGTGCTGCAGAAAAAATCTCTTAATCCCATAAAGGAGCAGTTTGTGTGGAGCAAAAACACAGTGAGTGAAACTTCTGTAATGGATTTATGCGTCGTCTTTACCATCAGGATGGAAACCTGCTGGTTATTCTGAGATGTTATTAGGCATTATCGATTCTGATATAAACAAATTCTACAGTGGAGAAATGTTAATATTTCCTGGTTTTCTTAGTCTTGCGTGATTGCAACCTCAATGGTTTGGGATATTTTTTTATATTTTGATATTTATCTGTGATAATGCAAACATTTTAATATTTGCAGTTTAATGACCAGACTACCAATTTATATGTTAACTAACACTGAAAGTAAAGTGATTTCCAAGACCCAAGCAACATTGCCGACTTATGAATAAAGTGCATTGTTCACATTATATCAGATTAAAAGATTAACATTTTGTCTTTCTCATTAGAGTAAAGATGAAAATTTACAGTTTTGATTAAATAAAAAGACTGTAAAAAAATACTTGTATGTCAATGTCAACAATGTTCTCCCTTAACTAAAAAGAAACATACATATCCCACAGATTTGTGTCTTACCTTCTGACAAAGCAAAATAAGCCCAAGATATCTCCCTTTGGGTGAAGTTTTGTCTTTACAGTCCTCCTTTTCTTGTCTGTTTGTAATCACAAATACTTTTCAATGTTGTCTTCCTTTTGTTAGAATCTCAGCCAGTCTGACTGCGTCTGTTTGCTGTTTTGGAGCAGCGAACTCAGCGGACTCCACCTGTCGCAGTCGGCCAGTGTCAGCTCTGCTCAGGCTGCTCTCACCAATGGAAATGATACGTTGCTCCGATGCACCCGCTCAATTAGCCGGTGTTACTTATCAACACCAGGAAAGACCATTAACTACTCCTAATGGCTTACACTAATCCAATCAGGCTCCTAAACCTTTCTGATTCAGTTTAGGGAAAGATGGATTATGTAGCAGCAGAAAGGTTTTCTCAGACACGGGGGAGGCAAAACACACCGCAGAGTCACTTTGTTGTGTTGTTATGGGGAATAAGTGTGAGCTCAGAGGCATAGCTAATGTTTTTAGTTCTTGTTTTTTGTTTAAATGCTTAACTCAGAAAATATTTTGAACACAAGCAATTTTATGCTGATATAACACATAAAATCAGGGACAAGATCATTGATATTTTTGCGTAATTATTATTGCTACTTTACTGTGGAATATACAGTATTGGGACTCTGGAGCATGAATAATTACTACCAATAGAAAACTGGGGTGCATAAGAAATGTTTGCATTATCTACATGGACGCAAACATCATTGACTCCAACTTTGCATAAATATGGCTTACTTGTTCATTGTCAATTTTAAAATTTAGAGCGGACTTTTTGTGTTGTTCAAGCACAAAGAAAAACTGTTTATGTTCACAGCCTTAAGAAACTTAGATAATCCTTTGCATTTGAGGCTCAGATTTTTGTTTTTGTTGTATTAATAACTGAGACGAAACAATATGAAAGGGTTTACAATTTATTACCTTGCTATTTAAAGGAAATATTCCTCTAAAGCAGCCTATATCTTTTGCAATTCATTAATGAATTGAGCTATTTTAAACCTTTAAATGTGTTAAGAGGGCTGTATTTAGTTTTTCTGTGAGTATTGGGATTATCGGGCATTTACACTGCCAAAAGGAACAATATGTAAAAATCATCTCATTCCAAGAAATGCTTGAGTTTTCTCAGGCAGAGAGTGGGATGAGAAAACATGTCCAATGAATACAGGAACATAACCTTTCCCCCCAAAAGCTTCAATATATGGGTTTCTTCTCAAAATGCCACCTAACACTGAAACTTCCTTTCTGGATAATGTGGTCCGGCTTCAGCTGGGATGCCCTGAAAGGCTCCAAACAAAGTGGGCTACCTTTCAATTGGATCCAATCAAGCAGAACATAAGGTGCTGATTGGATGAGGCTTTGGATGACATGTTCTCCTTGATTAGCTAATTCCATTCTCACTAACCACCCAAATCCTGTTAGTGTGGCCAGGGTTAATGCTGCTGCATTGTTCACCTAGCGAACAATCCTTTACCTGTGATAAACTACAATTCACCCGAGTGCCAACATACACAGAACAGCTTTGTGAAGAAGAAGCCACAGTGACTGTAAGCATATTTTGTACATTCATAGCAACCCACAGAGAAAAACAACTGCCTCCTACTCATTGTTTGTATCATCATATTTGTTTAATCTGCTGTGCTGATGAATACAATATGCATGCAACCTTGATAAGTATATGTCAGGTTATAAGTGATTGAGAAATGATAGATAGATAGATAGATAGATAGATAGATAGATAGATAGATAGATAGATTTTTTTATTGATTTCAAACAATATTCTAATTTTTTCAGAGTTTTTTTCATTTGAGTTTTTTTCAAAATCTGATCAGCAAAATCTAAACAAATAGAAGCTTAATTTTAGTGATTTTCATACTATTTGTCTATCTGTGTACATTTCATCTTTAAAGTTAAGTTACACAAATGCAGCACTTTTTCAAGATA
>JAVQJG010088466.1:0-10758 GCA_036024015.1 Craterocephalus amniculus | reverse complement strand
CCCCCTCTCGTCCCACACAAAGAAGACCAAGCCTGCCTCTTTCTGGCACCGCCTTATCGGCAACAGGTAAATAGACATTATTTATTTTTGTTCATATGTTTATACCCATCATTGGCTTATATTAAAATTTACCGATTCTATTGGACTGAACTTGGCAAAATTCAATTATACAGCGGGCTCAATCAGCCCAAACAGTTAATTACTTGGAGAGCGGTCAAATGACCGCTGGCGGCGCTCCTGGGTATGTTTAGAACGCGGCGCTCCTAGTGTTAAAAGCCATCACTCATTTTTTCCAAATTTGTCAGAATTTGTCTAAATATCAACAGAACAATTCTAAATAATAATGGTTTGAGAGCCATGTCTGGAGCCAGTAAAGTAAATTAAATTAGTTAGTATAGGGTTAGACAATGACGTAATATATAAGATTAAATATATTCTTAAAAATATTAGCTATTTTCTGCCCATATATATTAAATTCACCATGTGGATTAAACAGTTAAAACAAAGCTACATTTAGCATCTTAGCTGGTAATGTGCTGGAAAGTAAGAAATGTTCATGTGAAAAGAATAATAAAAACATTCTTCACATCTTGGAACAAGTACTAATTAAGGACTCAAGTAGAAGTAAAAGAGTGATCAAAATAGCATCACAGCTTGTTAAACAAAGGTGCTTCTTGGAAACTGTGGCTGAGTAACTCACAACTGATTTTTTGTCTCCCTAAATCTTTTATGTCTGAGTCATCTCAGTTACAGAGTTTATTCTCAGTGTATAAAAATCTACAGCCGTATAGATTTTACACCCCTCATTCCACTTGATCTGGTTTAGTTGAATGTTAACAAAAAAGTGAAGTTGCCATTAATTCTTAAAGATATCCCCATGTAATCACAAGCCATTGTAAATCCACTGAAAGTAAATTAACATTTCCATGCAATACAAAAGTTGGAATCAGAAGAGGAAGGCTATTTACATCAGTTTAATGATAACATTTCTTTCCTGTAATTTCCTTTGTTTACTAACTTTAGAATTTGTGACCAAGGGGGGCTGTTTATGTTCACTGGTGGCCAACCATTTTTAATTTTTTGAAGTTGTCACTCACATACTCAATCAAGATCTCGGAATATCACATTTCAGCTCATGCAGTGTCCATTTGTATATTTTGGAACAAGCAAGGCCATCTGATAAGCTTCAGTAAAATATTTAGATTCCAGGAGGGTCAGTTCTGTTTGTGGCCACCTAAGTTTGTCTCTCAAGAGGTACTGTTGTGTGATCTGTGTTTCCCTCTTGCTGGTTTATGACTACTTTTTAGAAACATTTCCAATACATCTCTGTCATGACAGGTCTCTGGTGACTAGTGGTATCTCTGGTGACTAGTGGTAACACCATAACTGTCTGTTCACTGCCTGAGAAGTGTGCTTTCTAGCTAACGCACATCAAAATTAAGTTTTCAACATTGAAATTGTGAAAAGAAGGAGGTAAAAGCAGGGATTCCATTAATAACTCATTCATTCTTCAAAAATGTCAGACCAAAGTGAGGAAGAATTGAAAGTACAAATTAAATTCAGTCAAGTCTTGTACGTAATGTGTCCAAAATGGAGACTTTGCATCCTCCAGTGTCAGGTGGATTTGACTCTATATTCTCCAGAGGTTAACAGCATTGGAAGAGAGCTACATTGGAGACCAGCTTAACAGAAGTACAATCTGGAGTGGTATTTAAAAGATAATGGTCAGGCAAAAACCAATTAGCTTTGTGCTCTATGGCTGCCGTCCACTGAGAGCTGTTGTCAATGCAATCGCAGGGTCACTCTCCTGCCAAGTATAAGCCTATATCTTGACACAAGCCAAATTTACTTTTGCAAAGGTAATTCTAAAAATGATTATTACTTAAAGATGGACATCATATGTTTTTATCATTTAATATTTTATTTAATAAAATCCATTTGGTAATATTCCTCCAGGCTTTGCTGATTTGTATCTCTGTTGAAACTGAATCAGATTCTATATGATATCAGAGCAAGTAAATGGATGTTGTCTGATCACCAGTGAAAAAAAATCTGGTTTGAAGTGTATTTTCATTCATAACTCATCAGTTTATTTATTACACATTGTCTATACACATAGCTATACACTTTCAGCACAGATGAGACTGGATTGAACACTTTTCTTATAAAACTGAAATTGCTATACACTGAGAAAATGGTGTTAGGTGCCCTATATTGTACAATATGCAAGAAATAAATCAAAAATAGATGATAGAATGTCTCCTTTGCTGTTTCCAGATACAATCGAGGGACATATAATCAAATTTAAGTACCATCAGACGAGCTTTAAGCCAGGCAAAAACAGGAAATGTGACCACAGTTATTAAAAGCTTAGATTTTATTTCATGAAGGATGCTCTTTTTCAACTGTGCTATAGTTTCAAATATGTTTTGATGGTGGCACCATGAGAGCATTTAACACTGGCACCATATGGAGCTCAGGTGTTAACTTCAGGTGTTTTCTTTTCTTTTTTTATAGGAAGTGAAAGAGATCTCAGACAAGGCATCTGATGTAACAGGCCATGTTTCAGTGTAGTACTTCAATATTCTAACCTGCTCTGTGTTCAGAGTTTTTGTTTTTGTGTTCTCTGGCAGATTCCCTATAACAGAGGAAATCCTAGACTTATTCCATTCAGGACAGTTAAATTTATTGGGGGTGTTACCGTGTAGTAGCTATGTAATGATGTGTAACAACATGTTACTACAGGTGTGTGGTGAAATATGTTAAAAAATGTTGCCCTTGACATGGTTTAATAGCAACTTCATCCATTTTAGGTCATAGCTTAAAAGGAGATGTCTAAAGAGCAACAAGCAGTTCTGAGTAAAGCAGCAGAAATTGAAAAGATAATTATATCACATATGAATAGCTACTCCGTCCTCTGCAATGAGATGGCTGCTCACTCTCAAGAGCTGCCCCTGCACTTCAAGGTCTAGCAATTGCACAAGGACAAAGTACTCACCCAATTCTGTGATGTGCATGAATAAGCCCCCCCTCATCCTCCATGTTGCCTCCAGCAATAAGAATTTAACTGTGTTTTCCAATACCAACCTGTGGCTGAGAGACCACACAAAAGAAGGTCCTAGCTGACATGAACATGAATATGAACTGAAAAGAAAGTTCAAGACTGACCACCTTCGCCAGAAACTAACTGTTAAGGTTGTATGTGCTTCCAATGATCTTCTACTGTAATTGTCAAAAAATGTACATGGTTCATGCACAATTTTTGAACATTTGCATGCAACTGATGTGCAGCACATAAGCTATAACAACTCAGATAAAAAAATATAACACATTTCCTCTAGGATACAATTGGTGAACCAATAGGAGAAAAAAAAGTCAATACTTATATTCATTCAACTCACTAAGTAGTATCATATCAATTCTATCTTGGAAATAACATTTCCTATACAAGAAAAAAGGGACATTTGGAATCCATTGTTGAATTTAATGATTTGAAGGTAAACTGTGTAACTTTTGGCCAACCAGGGGACTAAACTTCCTACAGGTCACATGACACTGTTGCAAAATTAAACTGTCTATCTCTTTCTGGGCTCACTTTGTTCAGATTTGACAAACTTTCAAGAAAAAGTAGCATGGAGCACAGTCCACCGAGTTTTAGAGCAAAGCACTGCAGGTCACATGATCCCATGAGAGACGGATTCTCTCATGCAAAGTTACAATGTCTCATTTCTAAAGAGGCCAGCTCTCTCAGAGCACTGGCTGGTATCAAGCACTGTAATATTCCAAAAAAATCATCCATTAATGCTCACATCAGGCTGATATTAGGTGTGCCAAAAGTTCAGTTTTTGGGGAAATTACTGGTTTAGGACCCCTAGTGGCCAAAAGTTACATGGTAACCCTTTAAGGCATCAGTTGACCCAAGCAGTGTTCTAGCATTGATCAAAGAAAGCTGTCACTGCATTTTTAAAGCTCAGAGAGTTGTTTGTCCATTCAGAGACACTGTAGTAAAAATGGTGGCACAAATGTGGCTGCTGTCATGTTTCTTACTAACAGTAAGTAAATATAAATATCTCATTCTAATACTAGCAAAGCATAACAGTTAGTTTAGTAAATTATTTCTGATACCAAAGGACAATTTTTTAATATTTCAATCATTGATTTCTTATTTTTACTTTGTTACACTATGTGCCTTTAAGCGTATTTGTCACATTAGCATGAATGAGAATATTAATATATTTTTTGTTTAAATTACCCATAAAGAACACATTCAGCTGTTTAAGATACACAGTAGCAACTGAGCTGTACAGATGTTTTCATCAGACTACCCACACTACAACATAAGTTTCTTACACAAGTGTTTCCAATTTCCTAAACGGTTATCTAACATAATCAGACATGGTCTGAAGGTGAAGGCAAAAACAATATGCCCAGACTAGAGGGATACTGAAAAGAAGAATGATCTATACAACAGGCAAGGCGGGTTGAATCAGGGTCGCTTTGTTAAAAGGCTTTTATTGGTTCCACTCAATCCTTGTTTTCTCCTTTTCCTATAAAATAGATTTTTGTGGGTCTTTATGCTGTGTCAGTTTAGGAAGTGTGTCCACCATGACAAATCTACTTAGTGACTTTCTATTGCCATTTCTTTCCATGGTCCCTACATGTAATTTATATTGTACCATCGCAGCAGCATGACATGAGGATATTTCTATGATGATGTTGGAGATTGCACAGAATTACAGTTTTTGCCAGCACTGCTCTCTGGCAACTTATGACCATGAGGTGAAAATCAGCAAGCATTTGACAAAATATAGGACTTCAAAGGTACACAAAAGCTAAAACAGTCAAGTTTTCTGTTTTTCCTTTGAGAGGACTGGTTTATCACTGATTTAAGAGACTAATTTTTATTTTGTATAGTGGTTCATAATCTTGGTTGAAAATTAAAATATGTCCTATTCCAAGCCAAAATTTAATTTGAGGAGGAAATATGAAATGTGTCCTTTACTTCTATTGTCTGTTTGAAATTTGTAATTATGAATAGCTGACTGTTGTCATTAAAATGAGGCCCCTAGTCACTTGAAAGAAAGGACAGCATGAAAGACCATGCTGAAGGAACACCTAATGCATCGGTTCAGCTTTGATGGGTTTGAGACATGTCTGTTTTTGTGGCTATTTGGTAGAATTTAAGACTGACAAGTGCAAAGAAATAAGGTCTTCAGTCTGAAGCCCAAGAAATCAACTTCAGGACCTGACAGAACACAAAGTGAACTTCCGCAGATATAACAGTCAGCAGGACAGTTTATCATTAACCACTTGACAGCCTTAATTAAAGGGGTCAGACTCACATCTGTGGAATACAGCTTGACATTTTATCTTCCCTTAAACGGGTCCCCTTCACTGGAATGAGTGAGCCATTGAGGTTATTATCAGATTACACCAATGATAAAACACTGGTCAATAATTCTCAACTTAGATCTTGCATGAGACTAAGGGCATGTTCAATCTTACCATGAATGTACAAAAAAAAACTAAATGAAACAAAACATGACAAAGAATCGGATCTCTTGTCTTCGGCCCCCTTGCGGATACGTTTGCACACTACAATAATTTTGATTTTACATGGTAATAAATATGTTTGAGAGCCAAAGAATGACTTGGAAAAACAAAGAATTCTCTTCCCACTTTCTCTTGAGTCAGGTTAAGTTTTTCTTAGCCCTCATGTTAAATCAATCTGATCTACTTCGAAGAACAAAATTTGGATAAATTAATGTCAATAAAAGGTAATTTGTTGTATGCAACCTTGTACTTCGGTAGTTTGGTAGCTTTTTTTATTTTTATTTATTGATTAACGTGACTGAAGTTTAAAGCTTTTGCCTTAAGAAAGCTTAAGTAATTGATGTCATGCCCATTTTCACAAGAACTAAATTTAATAATATCTCATCTCTAACGGAAACAAAGAACACTTAAGTCTATTAAAAAATTTAAAATGCAAAAAACAATTTTTTTCTTTGAATGTCTTATTTCTTTTTTTTTATGTAATAAGACACAACATACAAAAACACAGCTTCAACCTCCTACCTATTGTAGCAGAGATCCTTCCCACATTAATTTCCTGCTGCAAAACAAGTCAGAGAACAATTTAAATTAACTTTAGGTGAACTTGAACTCACCATGTGGGCTAAGGTTTTGTATAATATCACAATTTAAACAGATCACATTTCCTACATAACCTTACAATAACATAACCTCAATTACAACATCCTCACAAACTCAACTGAAGTATCTAAATGTTTTTTGTTTTTGTTTTTTTTGGAGGCAGTGTTTATGCATCTTTTTCTTTCCCTTCTTACAAGTTTAACAGTCCAAAGAAATTGTTAATAGTCCAACCAACTCCACACATATGCACTTAAATATCATTTCAGTGTACATGACACAGAAAAATCCATACCCATTATTAAATAGTCATTTGAATGATATTAATAAATGCAAGGGATAATTTTGATATTCATTGTTACACCTGTGGAACACACCTTCTCTTGCTATTATGCGAAGAAGCTCTTTGTTGGCATGGGTGTCTGCCATTTACCTGCCATTTACCAGCCAAACTGAAAACCTGTGAATTCAGCATCCGTTTTGCATATCATTCACATTTTTACATGGATTTCACATGCTCTCTTACAGATCTAAACACCCCCGCATGACAGAACCAGCTGGCCATTATCAGTGGCAGGCCTGCTCATAATGGTTTCACCTATCAAATGTGATCCTGCTGCATGGAGCTGCATACAGCGGAGTGCAATGGCCAACGGGAGTTTCAAGTCAGCTCTGACAAATGGCTGAGGCTGGCAGAGAATCAGGAGACTCAGGGGCTGTCTGACTTATCACTCCAGCAGCAGACACTATTAAGAGAGGCTGGATTTGTCTGCAGGCTGTTGTAGTTTTACAGTCTTATTCTCATTTTCTCATATTGTTTTCTTCCAGTCTTTTTTCTACCCTCAAAATTCCAAATTGAAGTTAAATACTTTATCATGCCAGCTTAAAATGATGAACAATGATTCTATGAAAATGACTAATTTTCTTTTTTAAAAACGAAAAAACTAAGCTGGTGGTAGAATAACTAAAAATGCATGTCTTTCCCTGACAACCACATCTTTTTTCTTCTACAGCCTGAGTGGAGCAGTTTTATGCCTTGGGCTGATTAAAAGGATTCCACATCCTGTACTTTTATGACATGATCAAACTTTTTTTTCTGTTTGTTTATTTTTGAATTGGTGCATATGTTCAATTTCTTGCCAGGGTCAATGTGATCACAAATTTAACCCTCATGTGTCTCAGGAACAATAACAGTCTTCCTGGGACAGTTTGACCTGGGGCATTTTTTTCTTATTCTCAAGTATTAGAAACAAGAAAAATCCTAATAAAGATGGTTTATGTTTCATTATTAATTCAGTTGTGAACCTTTTCAATTAATATTTCATGCGGTAGTGTTTTTTTTTTTTCCAGAGCATGGTTCAATGAGAATAATTCAAAAATGAGAATATTGAAAAAAATACTATATTTTACCTTTTTTTCCATTGAGAATGTCTTGCTTAGATGAATACAAACAGCAATTCCTTGTTTGGTTCTTAATCAAATTGCCAGACTCAGAATTGACCTTAGGATACTAATGATAATGGATTTAACTAATTCCGCACTTTCAAGGCATCTGTAATACCCTGCACAGGTAGTGCAACAGGACAAAAGAGGGCCCAATTGGGGTTTGAACACCAGTCCCTACTAATGAGACCAAAAGGATGTGAATCAGGGTGGCATCAGAAGGCTCACCAGAGAATACTTCCTCAGGATTTGGAGGAAGAACAATTATTCCCCTGGTCTGCTGAAACCTACCACTGTTCTACCGAGCAAACTGACATATTCCTGGAGCTGCTCTCCAGAGAGTAATAAACACAGCTCAGAAAATCATAGGCCTCCCCCTACCATCCCTGAAAGACATCTACAGGTCACACTGCCAAAGCAAGGCCCACAGAATCACCAGAGACATTACTCACCCCTTCCACCATATCTTCTCTTTGCTGCCCTCTGGGAGGCGCTACAGGGCGCTGAAGTGCTGGGAGAAACTTCTGCCCTGGGGCTGTATTCAAGTTGAACTTGTGATTCTATTCCCCCTACCCCTCACCTCCACCATCTGAACTACCTATGGACTTATTATCACTGATGCACCTTCATTTTGCCATGCACTTTCATCCTTTCCTACACTGTGTTTGCTGTTCATTCAAAAATGTCTGCTTGTGTGCACATGTGGGTGTGTGAGAGTGAGTTAGTGGTGAAGAACTTTTTTTTCACTTCTGTTATATTGTACAATGCATTGAATATAAAACCATTCAATTCAGAAAGTGATCTTTAGATACATCACCTTCTTTGTTTCTTTTTTCACATTATAATTTAATATTCTTTATGTTTTTTTCTGGAAACTCGTTTTCTTTTGGTGTAGACGTTAAACTTCTTTTTTTTTCTACCAGGAAAGGTTTAAGAATACATTTGTTATGGAGATACAGTAATGGTGCTGTCAATAATATACATTCATGGTCTAAATTAAAATCCTGTGGGATTAATTCTTTTGAATTGCCGTTACAGGAATTTCAGGGAGAAAAAGTAAAAGGCAAGCATTGTCTTTTGGCATAGTTCTGTTTAGTATTCCCATAAGATTAGACACTGTTGTGAGTTCATTCACTCCATGGCTGAAAGCGCTCTAGTCTTTTCCTATTCTACCTCTGGCGGTTCTTGTTGGCCATGAAGTCAGCTGAAGTTGCACTTGCACACACCGAATAGTGGTAGAGGGTAAATTAGCACATTAGTCATAGCAGACACATGACTTTGCTTATCGTTCTGAACCCAAGGATTCGCTCACTCGGCGGATGTATAAAATCCCACCAAAAAATCTGCTTTTTCACGAGGAAGAAAGCAGTGGTGTGAATAAAAAAAAAAAACTTAGTTAAGTTCCTCATTAAAACAATTACCCATTATCCTCCTTTATAAGTTTTTTTATTTTTCCATTTTTGGTCTCAGTCTCAGTCCTTGAATGTAAATTGTGGAAATATACATGAGCTGAGATTTACATAAAGCTCTGGAAGACAGCTTGACGCAACAGTGGTCTAAGCTTATGCTAAAGACAATTATTTGGCAAGAGCAACCAATGGATGAAAGCCTGGGTTCTTCTCAGCAATGTACGTAGCTTTTGGGCCATAAAAAGTTAGGGACATCTACTGGTAGAAGTAATGGCAGTTTTATGTTGATGTTGTCCCCACAGTGCCCCCTGAGTGTGATTATAGTGTCAGTCTTGTTATTAAAATCTAGTTTTGGTGTCAACTAAATTGTTTTGCTAATTACGGGATATTTGAAAGAAGTTTTAGTTATGTGATAAATTCATTAAACAATGCAACATCAAACAGAGACACTGAAATCATGAATTACAAATATTATAAATATATATATTCAAAACAACGTCATCTCAAGGTGCCTCACAGACAATCACTTTCACCCAATCTGATTGTCATGCATTCATACAAGACAATTCATAACAGAAAGGCTATGTAAAGAAACCAAGAAACAGAATCAAATTTTATTCTATGCCAATATTGTAATAACAAACAAATAACATAATAACTTATTACATTATTGGCAATTGTTTTAATGTTAGTGGATGAAAATGTTATTAGAATTATTAATTTATTGTATTATGTTACTGGCTGTTATTACATTACTGGTTGCTACAAACATAAACTGTCTGCTTCCACCAAGTCTTTCAATTCACCCTTTATGTTACATCCCTTCTTAAGGAAGCATGATTATCTAACCACCAAACTTTGTCCTCATTCTTAAGCACATTGTTTAAATTCTTTGTCAGCCAAATTATATTACAATTGTTGTTTACCATTGAATTTGTTTCAAGCTTTTATTTGATTGATCATAAATGAACTAAATGAAGAGGAAAAAAATATGACTTTCAGTTCAACAGAAAAATTAGATTTCCTGGTTGAGATAAGGAAAATATATGTGACTGTGTGGATTTTAATTTGTGGCATAGATTTGGTGAATGAAATGATCATAACTACACTTGACAAAACATTGCAAATTACTAACTGAAGTCCAGGTTCATGTTGGAAAGTCTCATGTCTTTGAATGGCTGAGCTCAACATGTGTCAGAACAAAGTCTCAGATTCTCAGATTTCAGTTTGTGTTTCTTTCATATATAATTTCACATAAAGGCACTGGGATTTTGATGATAAGATTGTAGTGGTACACCCCACAATTCCAGCATAAATGAAACCTTATTAATTTGGATTAAACAAGACTTCTAATCTTCCCCTGCTCTACCAAACAGCACGGAGCTGTAACTCAGCAGGACGTCAAAACAGCCGTCCTGCGACACTTCAGCCTTCTGATAACCTCATGTTATCTTTCTCCCCAACTTCCCAGCCTCCAAATGGCCAGATGTTTACCATAAACAATTGTCATGACTCGCATATAGGGTTAATCCCCCCAATAAAACTCCTCGGGAACTGATCAGTTTAAGACTGTCTTTCGTCTCCAGGACCAGACAAAGAACTGAACTACAAAGGAATTCTTCTTCTCCCTCTCTTTTTCAGGAATGTGGTCAAAGAACCACAAAAAGACCAAGGACAATAAATATCTGTGAGACCAACGTTTCGTTGTTAACTTTTATAAGTTTAATCTACTTTGCTTAGCCTAAGTGATGTTATT
>JAVQJG010088456.1:0-10660 GCA_036024015.1 Craterocephalus amniculus | reverse complement strand
CAAAGCCTTACGTCTTCAGCTCAGTATATCAATAACAAAGCAAACTCGTCTTGTTACTTAGTATTTTCTTCACCACTCAGGATGCAAGCCAGGCAGTCATATTTTACGTTTTGGCCGTTTTAAATCACTCCACAGTAATCTCGTTGCTCTCGCGATCGGCATGTTTGTTTACAGTGAAGCTAACAGTGTTGCTAATGCTAAACCTGCCGGTAGGGTCGGATGTTGCTTTGATCAGTTCCGCTTGTCGCCCATATGTCACGTCCGGCACGGCCCCGATTGTGTTCACAGGCCATCCTTCCGTGCTCAAGCACGGGTGGCCCGGGTCCTGGACTACCTCCCAATCTGGGCCAACCGTGCCGCGCCCGGGCCCGGCCTGTTTGCATTCACATGGACAAAATCTGTGGTCAAACGTGCTCGGATCCTGGCCCGAGCACGCCATGTGAAAAGGCCCTTTGTCCCAAGAGTGCAAACCTGTAGAGGGGGAAGGAAGAATTCTGGGACGCTCCACCATCAGATCAAGAGTTCCTTCTGTTGAAAAAGAGAGATGTTCAATTCCCAAAGTCATTTTATTATTCCTGGAATGGACTTTCGCTACATGTGTGTATGTGTGGGTTCTCACCAGACACACTGGCTTCCCCCCGCAGGCCAAAGACATGCAGGATAGGTTTACTGGTCATTCCAAATTCCCTCAACAAATTAGTGTGTGTGTGTAAACTTCTATTACCTAAAAGGTTCCCTAGATGTATGTTACAAGTACACAACAAGTACATGGATGTACAGTATACTTATTAAAGTATACTGTACTTAAAGTATTCTTTCATAAACTAAAAGTCTGACAAAGTACTAAGTAAGTATACTTTCAAGTACGTTACTAGTACATATTCTGTAGTGTACTTTTTATACTTATGCTATACCCTAGTAAATAAAAAAATAAAATAACTTAAAGTATACAACTTTTTGATAAGGGTTAGGGAAAAGCACAGACAGAGGAAGATATCCATGGTGGTCTGTGGTTTTTGTCTTTTGTCTTGTTTTCGCATTTCCATGTTTCATCTTCTAACTTTACTTCCCGTTTTCCTTGGTTTTGGCCTGGGTTTGAGCTGCAGACATACAGCTGCACTGTGCTCATCATCTAATTGTAAATTAACAGGTTTACAGAGTTAGCTGCTTGATCTCCTTTTTCTATTGCCGTGTTGAATTTCATTCCTGCGATGATCTGCTTTGTGTTTTGGATATCTGTCTTTGGTGCTGCTGCATTGTGCATCATCAGACAACAAAGAAGTCTTAGTTTTCTGATGCAGGTCAATTGTTCTGGTACAGGATATTCTGTAAATCTGTGAAATCTGCACGGTAAAAGAGCAGAAAAACAACCACTGTGTAAAACTTTGCCTGATGTAATAACTGTGTGGCTCGCGCACTCCCGGCGCATGCGAGCCTCACAGAATGATCAATTATTGATAATAATTTGAGAGCTGATCAATATTTCATTGGATCCTGCTGATTTAACATCTTAAGCATATGCTGGTGTTGTGAGGATTTTCAGAGATGTTCAAAGTTATCCCATCAGGGATGCATCAGATAATGCATGTGAGATTACTGCATACAGTGGCTTTGATTCATTATGAATGAGAGGTGAACTGAAGGCATGTAAGCCTACCTTTATGCAAACTAATTGGAAATCAGATATGTAAATGTACAAACACAACCTTTCTCAGATCTTTCACGGCAATGCAATGTGTGATAACTTCAAAGATGAAAGCTTTTTATAAGTTTGCCTGGTCAGCTGGATTCTATCCAAAGACTGGGCAGACTACTGGACCAACCAGCTGCTTCAAAATGGGATTGTTTGAGGATTAGCATAATAATCACACTCCTTTATTCTATGCTTAATTAAACTCATTACAGCCTCCAAACACTTGAAATGAAAATCAATTGGAACAGCTTACAAATAACTTCTGACTCATCTTTTTTCCTTGCTGGTGTTGAAGACACAAGAGGGTTGGGCTGTAATTTCTATAAAATGATGCCAAATTATCGTGATTTTACATGACCTATTCTTCCCCCAATCAGGGATGTTGACACAACAGAGTTACATACTCATTAAATGTGACTGGGATCCATGAAATTACCAAAAGACAACCCACAGACAGCTTACCGATCATCCTTGTGTGTTACACAAACACATCACATTTTAACTAAGAAAGAAAAAAGGGTGGTGGTGGGGTGTTTAAAATGATGTGCAAACCGAAATTAAATTAAACAGTTATTTGAACCCTAACTGAAGCTAGATATTTTTTCATTGGCTTGAACTTCACCTCACCCCACACTTCTTTCATATTTCATTCTAAAAAGAGTCCAGGCTTGTTATTTGTGTAATCTGATATATGTATGTCTCTTTTGTGAGCATGACACATTTCAAGAGCTGTTCCAGTGACAGGAAATTAAATAACAATTGTCCACATTGATAATCTCCTGGTTGTATTTTTCTGTTCTACAGTATAACCCATATCCTATATTAGAAATGTTATTTCTTTTCTCTTTAAAAAAAAAAGTAATATATCTTAACATTAAATATTGAAGCTTTGTTGCAACTTTAGTCTCTATAGTTTTATTAAAGAATATTTGATGTTGACAGATATTGGTTCAGCATCATTGCAATATAAGGAAGAATTACACAACAGAGAATATCTGTATATGCTGTACAGGGCAGGTGCAGTGTTGTAGCATAATAGATGACACATACACAGTTTTAGGATTTTAGGGTGTCATTCATTATGATACAACACCATCTGTGCAGAACAGATTGCCTGGTTGCTGCCTTTTGTGAAGCCAATCTTTCCATCTTGTGCAAGTAATTCACTATATCATCAACATTAAACAAACCTATCCTGTTCCTCGGTTGGAAAAGAGTAGTTTTTCCTTTTTGGGGCTCAATTTGTTTAAAGAAAGTAATTAAATCTGATGGTAAAAAGCCCATGGGTGTACCTTTGATAATTAGAATAGTTTCCACTACATTTTTGTAAGACACTTTAACTTTAAGTTCAAGCTTCTGTGCCTTACAAAACAAGACCAAATCATAACTGCACCATGCTTGATATGGTATGCATTGTTTGTGTTGGGAAAAAGTGTTTCTGATGGCCAAACAACCAAACTATGCAATTTTGCAGACCTAAGCCATGTAATGAGACTCTTTATAGACAGAGATGGTTTACGCTTGAAGCCCTTCCAAACAAACAGCACTTGTTCAGCTTTTTTCTAATTCTACTGTCATGAACTTAAACTGTTACCAGGCTAACTGAGGCCTGAGATGTAGCTCTAAACATCTGACTATCTAATCTTATCTTGGGGATGAACTTGCTGGAGCATCTACATCTGGAAAAAACTGACAGCTGTCTTGAATGTTCCAGCTGTGCATACTGTAATTCATTTCAGCTAATAAACACCAAATCATTTAGAAATAATCATTCTCATCTTTATTGGTAACAGTAATCTTATGTATAATGTTGATGATGAAAGTGTTCTTTTTCTCCCTGCAACTTAACAATGGAGTATAAAAACATTCAGCTGGAACAGCTGCAACTCAAAAAATTAAATAGGTCAAACAACAAATGAACAATATTTTCCAGGAAAATAATTATATATTTCATAACTTGAATCACTTCCAAACATTGAATATTCTCTTTGTGAGTATTTTTAGACAGGTCCTACTACTGTATGATCTGCAATGATCGTTACAGATACTTCCAGGTAATAAACAATTCTGCCAATTACACATCAAACAAGTCCATTATAGAAGTAGAGATGTCTGTATGCCTCACTTGTCCCCTGTTACATCCACTTCAGAATGAGATTTAACGTAGAAAAATATATTGGCACACTGAGTGGCCTAAATTTCGGATATAAAAACTTCGAAATTAACGAGATGTGTTTTTCTTTTATCACGGAGAGAATTTTTGGGTGTACATACATTTTGAAGAAATTCAGTGACTATCTGGATGTCTTTTTCCATCAGTTATCTTTGGTGTTTTTATCTTTTCACAACATATTGTAAACACATTGTTTAATAATTTAAATGAATACATGATGTACAATTCTGTTTATAGAAAGAGCAGTGAGTTATTCAATTTTTAACAACTAATCAGTGTCAGGTAACGTAGATACATTCTTGCCAGATCTCACAGAAGACGGAAATGATCCCAAAAGAAGAAAAAAAGATTTACACAATGGGAAACCTTATATATTCTGCAATCTGATTCTGCAAATGATGCATTTAATTGCCTGTTTAGTATCAAAACTATTGTGGTCTATCTCAGCCTGGCAAATAAATCTTAGCTTTGTGAAGGCTGTAATTTACAATTTTAGTTAAAACTGCAAAACAGAGTTTAAACGACCATCTGTTATATAAAGTTTTTGTATATAACGACCTCACAGAAAGGAAAATAACACCTAAATGAAAACTATTCAAGTTGATTATATTCAGATGCTTCGATGAATATGCTCAATAGTAAGTAAAAAAAACGAGTTTGAAACTATTATGTTGTCCCCTTCCTCTGCCGTAGTTGCAGTTCGCTGTTTGGTTGCCTAGTAACGCTTCCCTAACAACCAAACATACAGTCAACGTTTAGCTTATGGCCTCACTAGGGTGTTGCTCTACAGACTTTCCAAGACTTGTTTATTTGATAAAGTGGCTGTTGAAATAAGTCTTTATATACATTCTAGCTTAAGGACCGGGCTTAATATTTTTTCCAAGCCTCTTTTTTTTCTTTTCTTTTTTTTCCTAAACGGTTAGCGCGTCAGTTTTCAAGACAAATGGACCTCGACATTCGCCAATATCTAGCCCAGGCAACTGAAAACCAAGGTTTGTAGACTATTTGCTTTGAAGAGTGGTTAACATATATATTTATCGTGCTTATCCCATATATACAGACTCCGGGGCTCTACAGTCAGCCTTCCGTTTAATTGCGAACTCATCAGCTGGAGCTAGCCGACGAACTGCACGCATCCCCTCAGAGTTGTATGTCATGTGTGCGGAAGCAGCTCTGCAGGTGAGGACGTTTTTGTAATCACTGATGAATAAAGTCAGCTTCACCAATTCAAACTGTGCTTGTACCCAACATGGAGCTTTCATGTCTTTTCTGCAATACTGTTAATATTATTTACACGTAACGGACCCTAATAATCAGTTGGGTCGCTTAACCTACAAAATGCTTAAGGAATAGCTATATCCGTTTAATTGGATGACATTTCTCAATTTCTGCATTGCAGCAATTTTGCTTCGCATTGCACTAGCTAAATCACAGCAATAGTACAACATACTTTAGAAATGTAATCTCCAGGTTCCTACAGAGAGATGTGTTAACCCACACCAACAGAGCTCATTGGTCCATAGTCAGTTTCAGGCATCAGACACTGCATGAGGCTCTTGGTTCTCCCACACGTCTATAGTGAGAAAACACGTTTCAAACTTGCCTGCAAGCTTGCTCTTCAGGTGCTGTCAGAAGTGTTTTTTATGACTGCTGAGATTTTGCCTATAAGACACGATGCTGGCAGAAATTCCTGGAATAAAATACTTGCATCTCACTGTGAAAGATGCGAAGCTCATTTATATAAGTTAATACCTACTACTGTGATATGTAAGCATCTTCTTCTGTGGGAGTTTCTGCATTATTGCTGACATTGGAATCTAGAGAGGATTAAGGGGATTTGACTTATAAAAGTAAGACCTTTTCCATCTCTTAAGGGTTGTTTGTGAATTTACACCAGTACTGTGATGCAAGTGGTATTTCCAGGACAGGTGCATCTGCTAGAATAATCTTACAAAAGTGAGACTATCCAGTTAAAACAAATAATATATCCAGTTAACACTAGTCACACAATCTAAGTGCACATGAAGTTGAAATATGTATTGTGTCTGGCCTTTATGTCCCCTATTTCTCTGTGTTTGCAGCTGGGGCATGTGAAGATAAGCACAGCATGTCTAAAGATATACTTTGAGGGCAATCCACCGGCTAATCAATTTTTGTGTCGAGCCTTCCTCTGCGAGGGTCAGCTGAAGTCTCCGCCGGCTACTGGGAGTGTGGTGAGAACAGTGATTGGACACATCTCCTTCAGGGTGATATGTGTGCCTGTTATATGTGTGTGTGTGTGACAGTGAGCCAAGCCATACATCCACAGAAATGGAGCAGTTGTCTTACAGTAGCTTTTTTTTAATAGTCTTGTGTGTCATCTCTTTTGATTTGGTTTCCAAGAAAAATTCGCTCTTGTCTTTTCCCATCTTAGGGCACTTGAAAGTAATTTTTTCCACCCTTTTAATTATTATCTTCTATTTTAGGAAGAATTTGAAGAGGCTGTGATGTACTTTCTAAAGGCAATTGAGATTTCAAAGACCGAACCAAGGTATGCAACCTCTCAGCTCTTCATTGTTCAGCTTTGTTTTTACAGTGTAAGGAAGGTTTACGGTTTCCTGCTGAGTATGGCTAATCATCTCTGATATTGTTTGACACAATTTTACCCCTGTAAAGTATGCCATGAAAATAAATCATTCTCAAAAGAGAATGCTTTTGTTTACCAGACATGATGTTCTTTGCTGCATGTCCAGACTCTTGATAACGCAAGGTTTGATTCGCAAGTACAGATGCTTAAGTGTAATTTATTTTTAATGTAATCCTCGGTTTCAACAGCTGACTGCAGGTTTATGTGAGGAGAAATGGAAGGAGTGAATGTAATTAAAGTACTTGGGAAAGATCAGTTCATGTCTTATTTGCTATGAAAGAAGTTGGCTTAACCTTAGCAAGAAATGTATCTTTTAGCTAATGAACTTATAACCTGTCAATAATTGGGCTGAATGAGCAATCCCAATTAACCCTAAAGGGAATACATTCAGTGCAGACAAATGTACAACACACTCTCTGGTGAATAAATTAGCAACATTCAAACAGATCTGTTCACACATTTTTCTCCAGAACCGGGCTTTGAATTCCTAAATGTCTCTCATTTCACACAGAGAAGCCTTTTGGGGGCCGCTCTTCTGTGGCTCACTGGATGATCGTTAATGTGCTCACATTTGCAATTCGCTGCATACACATTTGACACTTGGTCCTAATTGAGTTGTACTAAGAGATGAAATGGCTTGCTAGTGTTTCAAATGAATAATTCAGTGTTCCATGTTTACTTTTTCCGTTTGTGATTTGTTTCTAAAAGACTCCACTTCCTCGTGTTCAACGCCTCAGTGCTGTACTTCCAGACAGTGCGTCCCCTCCTGCTGCCAGGGCGGTGCCTCCATTTGGTCCCTTCTTTTAAGCAGGTGGTGCAAAGTTTGGAGGATGTGGCAGACCAAGACCACGACTGGAGGGCTGAACTCAGGATGTAAGTGCCTCCGCAACATGATTTTCTTTTAAAACTACCTGGGCTGCTTGAATAATGCAGTCCATGCATAAAACCTTAGAAAGAAAATATAATCAACACACAAGGATGAATGCTTACAGAAATGTTTATTCATTGAACACATGCCAGTGAACTTTCGGAGTACAAAATTTACTGTAAATCAAACAAAGGAATTCCCAGAGATCAAACAATATATTAGCATTTGACTGTGTTTTAGTACATTGACACATAATAAAACCATTAGAAAATATTGGTAAACTGTGTAAAATATACAAGCAAAATGCAGTGGTTTGCAAATCTAAAAGAAATCGCAATAAGATGTAAAAACATCAAAAGATGAGAGGGATGCATTTTATTGAAATATTATCTTCATCTATTTGCTAGGAGACTATAGCATTTATACAAACAAATGAAGAAGCAAACTCAAGATTAGGAACCAAAGAGGTTTATTCCTGGTTTATTGGAAATAAGGTTTGATTATGCATGGGAATATGAAGATTGGACTCTGTAGCAGTTGAAAATGTTTCTGTTCTGATATGCTCAGATTTACAGTCTTTTATACAAAGGGTCTCATCAGAGTAAGAAGAGCAGCAAATTAAGTGTTGTACCCATAATGTCAAGTGCCTTATGCAAAAATCCACATGGGTTGTAATTATGATAACTTTATTCACCCCAATTGGAAAATTCGGCCCTGAATTTTCACCATCTGTAGATGCACTAGATAGCTGTGGGCAGCCATGTTTGTGTTTGCTCAGGCTTAGCTTCAGCTGGCCGGCTAAAATATTAAATGATAATATTTTCGAATCTGCATTTTCTTTTTGTTCACATGTATTTTTTTAGTACGGATGTATATTTATAGTGCTTTATGATATTAAGATGGTAGAAATGTTTCCATCATGACCAATACCCACATATTTGTTCTCTGTTTCTGTTCAGACACTTGCTGAAATGTCTTGTAGACTCTGGAGATGTTGAAGAAACTGCAAGCTTTGCTAAAGTTACAGAAGAATTCATCAACACACATACTCCTCATCTTTATCCAAGACTTTACACAGTTCTGGTAAACAAAATGTATTTTATTTTAGTGGTTATGTCCATGTATCTCTAAATGTCAAATGTCTGGGTTTTATGGGATAAGAAATAGAACTATGTAAGACCCCAATTCAGAAAGTAGTTGGTATGCTGTGGAAAATATAAATAAAAACAGTGATTTGTGAATTTCTTCAACCCATATTTTACTCCCAGTAAAGATTTTGAAACTGAGACATTTTACCATTTCGTGGAAAATATTGGTTCATTGTGAATCTCATGGCAGAAACACATCTGTGAAAAGTAGTTTGAGGGTGATGTTTAACATTGTGCAGCTTTACTTCTTTGAAAAAACTTCAAAAATGGTGAAGTTACTAGTTGCAGGAGTTTTAGGAGAGGAATATTGTCACATTCTGGTCTGATGCAGGATTCTAGCTTTTAAACAATCCTAGGCCTATGTATTTGGTCTTTTATTTTCATGATTCCCCAAAGGTTTTCTACTGGTAAAAGGTCTGAATTACAGGCAGGCCAGTTCTGCACCCGGACTCTTCTCTTGCGAAGCGGTGCTTATGTGATGGATGCAGTATGTCTTACTGAATAAGGGCTTCCTTGAAAGAGATGCTTTCTGGAACAAATGTTGCCTTTAAACAGTATTTTTCAGTCCTGGTCTTCAGGACCCACTGCCCTATATGTTTTAGATGTTTCCCCATGCAATACACTTGATTCAGATTTACTGAACTCCTTGTCAAGCTCTTTGCAATCCTGGTAATGAGCCGTTCATTTCAATCAGATGAGTTAAAGCACAAAAATGTGCAGGGCAGTGGGTCCTAAGGAGCACTGATTGACAAACACTGCTATATTTTCAGCATTAATGGAGCCTTCACAGATGTGGAAGCTGCCCAAGCCATACACATTAATTCAACCCCATACCATCAGAGTTCCAAGCTTTTGAACTGTTCATTGATACCACGTTGGATGCTCCGTCTTCTCTTTAGTCAGCAGGAGGGGGCATTCATCGTTTCCATGTAGAATTACAGAATTTTTTTTATCCATCTGACCCAGGAGAAGTTTCCATTTTTCCTCAGATCATTATAAATGAGCTTTGGTCCAGAGAAGACAGCGGCGTTTCTGAATCATCTTCACATAAGGCTTCTTCTATGCATGACGGAACTTTTAGCTTCATTTATGTAAACTGTGTTCAGACAGTGATTTCCGGAAGTGTTTCTAAGCCCAGTGATTTAGAGTCATGTCTGCTTTGAAAGCAGGGCTGCCTGAGCGCAAGGATATCAGACACATCCAGATTTGACCTTTGGCCTTGTCCTGTGCATACAGAGATTGTTGAGGAACATTTTGCTTGGTAAATTGCTCCCCCTTTGCCTCTCTGCAATGTTTTTTTATTCCCAGTCATGTTACTGACCTATTGTCAAATAACTTATTTAGTTGTCAAATGCTCTTTTTTTTATTATTTGTATCAGTTGCTTTTCATCCTTTCGTTGTCCCCATTCCAACTTTCTGCCATCAAATTCAAAATAAACTTGTTTTCCATGAAATGATAAAATGTTGAAGTTTCAGCCTCCGATTTGTTGTTTAAGTTCTACTGAAAATGAAAAATGGGTTGATGAAGCCTGAAAATTATTGCATTTTTTATTTACATTTTTTACAGCAGCAAGTCCTGGAAATTTGGGGTTAGATATACAGTTAAATATGAGGTATTTTGCAAGACTGCAATACTTACTATTGAGATGTGTATCTTCTAATATGTGCTCTCTTAGGTACAACACAATCTGTCTAATGATGAGGTCCTGCTTGAAGTGAGCCAGCGGTGTTCCACCTTAGAAGTAATTTACAAACTGCAGAAACTGAAAAGGTAAGGAAAGATACTGTTTATTTATTCTGACTTTACAGTGTTGGTGAAAGCACCGTTGATTTAATGCATAAAAGTCCCTTCCATCTTCATACATCTTTTGTAGCTGTCCACAGAAAAAAAATAAGTTATTTTAATGACTTTTACTTTGGAAGCTAAACAATGCTATTTTTTTTCTAATTTAAATGTATGTTTTACTGTTTTAGAGCATCCTGCAAAGCTATAGACGCAAGCTGAGTCACTATTAGTTATGATGTGAATAAGGGTGTCATAATGGGGGGTAGTTTCCTGACCCACATGCAGAATCATACAAGTTCCAGGTAAGTGAAAAGAAGGTTTATTTATACAAAAAGAGAATGGTGCATCTAGTGGGGGTCCTTGATG